>OMNN01074414.1:0-14384 GCA_900302755.1 Chromis chromis | reverse complement strand
ATTCTGAATGCAATCTGCTCAAAGCAAATGGAACCTTTACTGAGGGCTCTTCTGGTTCTTCGTCCATCTGATTTAAAGGAATTGTTCAGTGAACTACCTAATTTCTTTCTGCATGAAGTTACTGATGAGCAGTTTGAAGTCTGTACTGTGAACATGAAGCTGGAGCAGGAGACAGTTAGCTTAGCTTAGCATAAAGACTGGAAACAGGTGGGAACAGCTAGCCTGCCCAACACATCTAAGGATCATTGATTAATATCTTATTTGTGTAATTTAGTATAAAGGACCAATATTTTCCATTTTACCAGGGTTTCTGTGGCTGCTTGTTGCTGAGAAACACTGCAAACCTTTTAGTTTTACTACAGATTAAAGGTAGAATTTGTGATTCCTTTTCAGACATTATGTAACATTGCTGCTTCATTAATCTGTTAAAATAACAAAATGTTGTCATCCAGACCGAGATTAGTTTTCACGGCTTCATCCAGACACCACACTGACAGAGAATGACAATATTTATCATTTACATGAGATATCAAGTGATGTATAATACATAATATTGCACTAATGTTTTGCATAAATTCACTAAACTGTCTCTCTTTGGAGATGCTCATACCATCCTGCTGATGTTGCAGGTATTTAATAAACTCAGAGGAAAAACTCCTACAAACAGCTGGAAGCAACAAACTAAACTCCAGCTCCTGTTGCTGTTTTTGTCAAAACCTGGATTACATTTTTTATTGGTGAGTGTCATTAATTTGACCTGTTATAGAATCGGTCTAAATCACTGTTATAGACACATCAGTCCATAAAAACTATAGAATTTCATAGATGTGAAGTTGTAAAGTGACTGAGAAAGGTGTTTTATAACTTTGCTGTTTTTGGACCTCTCTCTTTCTTCCCCAAATCACTTTAAACAACTCAAGCTACCGTCACTCGTGCATCTTAATCTGTTAAAGTGGCTGCTTGTAGTGCAGTGAAATGTTACTCGACCTGGTAAAACTGCAGTTCCGATTTTTTTTGGAAGAGTTAGCAGAGTGTTCATTCAGACATGAGGCCGACACGTTCAGATGCTGTCAGATTAATGGAAAGGAGTTCAGGTCTGAAAGGGGCTTTTGTGTCAAATTCAGTGATTTCATGGTCTGCTAGCTTTGTGTTCCCAGTTTGCACTGCAAAAATAAATGCCCTGGTTCTGTAAGTGGGAAAACAAACACAAAGTGGCACCCACTGATCCACACAACACTGTTCCAGTGTAAATATCAACAGTGTTTCTCTACAACAGCAGACACTGGCTTCAGAGGGGCTGGTAGGTAGATTATTTTTACCTTTGGACAGAACGAGGCAAGTTGTTTCACCCTGTTTCCAGTCTTTATGCTAAGCTAAGCTAACCGTCTCCTGGCTTTATATTCACAGTACAAACATGACAGAAGTCTTCTCATTTAAAGCTGCAGTAGGCAGGATTATTGGGCGAAAGTTCAACACAAACCCTTCAGCATATTGTAATTCAAGTGATCTGAGAGGAAACTAGAATCCTGCTCCTCCTCCTGGCTCAGTTTTCAGGCTTTAGAAAATGTGATGAGAGATTTTATTCAATCACAGGGACTTTTCACCCAGAACAGGAGAGATTATATAATTAGGGACGTCCAGATCAAGTTTTCTTTCCCCCCAAACCAATCAGTCATTTCACATCTAGTATCTGCTAATACCGAGTCCCAATCCGATAACATTTACCTAGTGCATTACTTCAAATACAATAAAGGTATTAAAATCAATTCAATGTATATGTTTGACAACTGTATAGTTCTGCAATGCATTAAGAAAAAAAATGCATCCAGGCTGTTAGTTAGTGTTCTGTAGGTGTTCATGAATTTTGTATCGTGGCTTCACAAGCTCCAAAAGATGGAGAAAACCTGTATTGTCTATTGTCTGATGTTAGTAAATGTATTGTAGATCAGCTGTAGTACCTGGTTGTTCCACCAGGTGGAGCCTCTTACTGTTTAATATTGTAGCGACCAGAGGAGGCGTCACTCAGACTACAGACAGTTCATGTTGACAAGCAGAGAGCATTGTGGAGGTTTAGCTAGCAACGGGCACCATGACAAAGAGTCCTGTGGTCCATGACCTCCGATAAGAGCTCATGTGTTAAAGGATCAACTAGGACTGAGTTCATATATCTCAATGACAAACATAACGGCTGCCTTTGTGGCTCGTATGATAAGTCGGCAGCTTTGGCAACAATATGAATTAAAAATAATAATAATAATAATAAAAAAAGTGCAGAATTTAGGTAATCAATTAATCAACTATTGATTCATGTTGCTGCAAATATTAATAAATTATTTAAACTTACATGACATGTGAAGAGGACATACAGTAAATGTTAATGCTGGAAAGCAGAGAACGTTGTGGAAGTTTAGGCACCATGACAAAGACTTTTGAGACGCTTAATGACCTCCGGCCAGAGCTCATGTGTTTTATACGAGCTGGGATTAACTAAGGCTGAGTTTTTATATCACAGTGACATATTTAAGAGCCTCTGCAGCCTAAATTATGTGTCAAATTGACTGAAACAGCAATATCATCCATTTGCGTTATTGATTATGAATTGATTAATAATACTGTAGATTATTGATCTAAAAAATTATTTAAAATCTGAATCCCTATCGTCTGGCCACAATTTGTGCGCTCCTTTTACGACACCTGTTTCCCAACGGATGTAAACAAAGAATATTTCTTAGGTTCATGCCAATATTAATCAGCTAAAAACACCTTGATTGGCCCCGATATTGATCTCTGAGATTGGATCAGGACATCCCTAATATAAATAACAACAAATCCAGACGGAGAATAGGGTGCAGGTGGGTTTGAATCCTGGGTAAAAACACTGTGAATGTTGACTATCTTTATGAATTTGGGAGGAACAAGGCTGCTGATTTCTGCCCACTGCAGCTTTAACTGGCTGAAAGCATATCACCAAAACTTTTCCTTTAACTCCACTCAGAGTTTGTCGTTGGCACACAATGAATCAATATTTCATCAGGACAAAGCAAACGTAGCACTGCTGCTGGTTTTCTCCTCCACCTCCACTGATTTCACTCCTGAACGTCGCCAACATTTACAAAGTGCAAACTCCAAAGCTTCTTCTTGCTCTTGAGTTTGATGCTGCAGCTTTTTTAAGCCGTTTTCAGGAAAAGGAACGAGGTGATAGTTAATACTGGTGTTTCTGCTGTTGGCTCCATAAAACACCCATCAGCTTTGTTCTCACATCATGATTTCATATGGTCACTTTTGTTTCACTGCTTAAAAAATAGATTTCTTTCTCCAACAGAAGCCTTCAGGAGTCACAAATGGCCACGAAGGCGTCTGGATGTCCGGAGAAGGCTTTTGGCACGAAGAACTGATGGAACTCTGGAAACAGAAAGAATGGCTTTCATGTCCAGAAGCTGAGTCTGGACCGGCCTCATGAAGCGCCCTCTGATGTGATTGTGCAGTAACGGTGCAGAGACACTGGGGGGGCGCTCTGTCCTGCATCCAGCCCCAAATGTCCACAGCGTTTCTGCCTCGTCTCCTTCCACCGATGCCGGCTTTAAGTCTCTGATCGGCTCGATTCTCCCGCTGTGCTCTCGCGTCTCGTTTCCTCACAGAGTTGCCAGGATGCGTGAGAATGAAATGACCACGGAGAGAGTGGTCTGACCGACGCCGAGCACCAGAGCCTCCAGAGGCGCCATGTCCTTCCCTGCGACGCGGTAAACACCCGCCACCGCCGCACCTGAAGGGGAAACACATCAGCAGGGTTAAAACACAAAGACTGATGCCACACAAGATCATCATTTTAATGCTTCCAATGTAAGCAGCTGTGCAATGCATTCTGGTAGCATCACAATGCATTTTGAGAGATGGTCCAGCTGAAGTCTTGGATACTTTATGCAAATGATGGGCATCCAGCCGCCTCGACACCTCCAGAAACACTCTAATGGTATGTCCACAGGTGGGTCATTCCATCTCAAATAATCAAATTATTTGACCATTTCTGCTCAAATATCAGTCAGTCAGAGCGGTCAGGGGTTAAGGGCCTTGCTCAAGGGCCCAACAGTTGCCACAGTGGATTCGATCCCCTGACCTTCTGATCAGTAATCAGGGGCTTAACCTGTTGCGCCACCACTGCCCCCCCAAATCATGTAATTGATTCAGAATCTATAATATTGAACAAGCAGATCAAATAACCTCTGTTTATGGGTGAGTTGAAATGTGAAATCGACATTAAAAGTTTCATCTTTGAGCACATTAACAATTGATAAAGCAGAAGTCAACCACTGATATTTTCTGAGCCACATGTAGCTGCATGTCACAATAATACTAAACTAAACATGTAGAATACTTGACTCGACCCCTTGAGTCCAAAAACACCCCCGTGGACCGAAAAACCATAAACACATGAACACAGGCTGCAGTTTGTCAGTTTATGATGAGCAGCACAAACATTCATCCTCAACCTCATCCTCATCTCGTCCATCAGCACAGCTTCCTGCCACAACTACATAAAAGCTGTTTTTGTTGTGTGAATATTAACAAACTGAGAACTGTTCATGTGTTTCCACACTGGGTTGGCTTTTCCTACCACAGTTTGTCATCTTCACAATATGCTGTTGGGGGCGTCGCCACGGAAACAGACAGCGACAGAGGAACTTTTTATGGATCTGATTCCCAGAACCAAAACTGAGTGACCTGATTTTAGTTTAAAACTGAACTAAACTGAGAGATGAAGTGTAATTTAAAGACCCTGAAGACACCGAGTTGTCAGTTTATCAGGATACAGCCCTCTTAACCCCAGGCGTCTTTTACCTCCGCCAAGGAGGGTATGTTTTTGCCGGCGTTTATCTGTTTGTTTGTTTGTCTGTTAGCAAGATAACTTGAAAAGTTATGAACGGATTATAATGACATTTTCAGGAAACGTTGATAACAGGACAAGGAACTGATGGTTACATTTTGGTGATGTTCTGGATTACCATCTGGATCCAGGAGGTTTTTTGTGGAAATCACAAAGGAGGAGGCATAGCTCAATAGGATGAGCATCCGTCTACGAAGCCGCGTGCCCTGGTTCGGATCTCGTCAGTGCCAATGAAAAAAGTTTTGTAGGGGTGGCTGTAGCTCAGGTGGTAGAGCGGGTTGTCCAATGATTGTAAGGTTGGCGGTTCGATTCCCGGCCCCTCCACATGCCAAAGTGTCTTTGGGCAAGACATTGAACCCCAAGTTGCCTCAGATGTATGTCGCTTTGGATAAAAGCTAAATGAAACTGTAAATTGTAATTGTAAATCACAATATGGGGTGAAATGAGCTGCTTGGTGGAGGCCTGCACTCTAGGAGTGCTTTTCTAGTTGCTCATGTAACGTTTTCACTGTGGTTCATTTTTCACATTTTTCACTGAAACAGAACAACCAGGAAATGTCTTCCGTCAGTATGACACAGAATGTCATGATTCATTTTAAAAAAGAAAGAAAGTTGAATTGCTTTTATTACTTATTGTATATAAATTTAAAAAACCTGGAATCAACATGTGCAACATTTTTCCAAGTGCTCACAGATGTTAGCAACACTGGAAACAATGGTGACTCTACATACTATGGATATATTTACATGTTCAATTCGTTTCCTTTGTCTCCTCTCTGTTCTGTTAAACACAGCCTGCAGTTCAGCTGAAAATCCTCTGAATTCTAGTCATGTGACTGTTGGTCACAGTTGAGTAAATTATGACTTCTTACATGCGAAGAGGAGCGCAGAATGTCTGTCACTACAAACATTTGTTTTTTGGGGGTTTTTTTAAGATTTATTTTTGGCCTTTTATGCCTTTATTGGACAGGACAGTGGATAGAGTCGGAAAATGGTAGAGAGTGGGGAAGGACATGCAGTAAATTCCCGAGGTCGGAATCGAACCCGGGACAGCCACTGCGCCTCTGCACACGACAGAACTGTTAGGCTATCGGGGCGCCCCCACTACAAACAGTTTTTTACAAAAGGCATGTAGAACAAAGTGATTTTTAGACACACTGATTTTTAGATTCAGTGTCACACATTAAGAGAATTCATTATTTCTGATCGTGAATTAACATCTAGAAATGCTCCTTTTAAGTCCAGAACCTGCCTGAGAATCATCAAGCTTTGAAGTTGTTTTCCAGTATTGATCTAGAACTGAGAGTTGTGTGTACATGCACAGGTATGCTGTAAACAAGAACCAATAAACAAGAACCTATGTTTCTTTGCTTACGTTGCCAACTTTGAATCAAATCTGACCAGAGATATTTATAGGAAAGTACTTGAACCGGAGTATTTGTGGGCTTTAAAGCTGACATTTCCTCCTTTGACCTTTCCTTCACTTCTGCTCAGTGAGTTCGCTGCCTTTTCTCTCTACAAACACTCTTTGACTTTGAGCCAAGCGTTCGTACACATGGAGACAGTCAACAGTCTGCTGAATGATTACTGCGCATTAATAATAAAGGGTTTTCTATTTTAGGAGGCTGGTTTGCATCTGAAGAGCTCCTGAACTACGATACGAGAGGTTCAGGTTTATTTACACACTTCAGTTCAGTTCAGTGAGTGGAAGTAAATAAGTAGGGATTAAATAATATCTGCTGCAGCTGCAACTGAGAAGTATGTTCAGAAAAATAACCAGGATACCAGAGAGAGAGCAGACTGAGACCAGACAGCAATAAAGACCAGAGCAATAGGTAGAATGTGAGCTGGATGAATAGGATAGTGTATTTACTGTTCAGTCGGTCTATTAATGGACGTTACTTTGTAGAAATCTGTTTTCATTTTGATATGAAAGAACCTCTTTTGGTAAAATCCTTGTGATAAAAGCCGAACTAGACTGACCATGATTCAAGGTTAAAAAGCAGTAAAAAGGGAAAACCTCCTGGGGGGTCAGTACTTTTTAAAGGTACTGTATGATGTTATGTGCAGCAGATTTTGTAAAAGAAAGACTTAAAAAACGTTAATTTAATGCCTTTATGTGGCTGCATTTGATTTCTAGACAGGAATCAACAAGACAACTTGCTGCTCAGGGTATTTGAGCCCATAATCACTTAGCCCAGGGGTGCCCAATCCTGGTCCTCGAGGGCCACTAACCTGCATGTTTTAGATGTCTCCCTCTTCCAACACACCTGATTCAAATGATCAGGATCGTTATCAGGCTTCTGCAGAGCTTGATGATGAGCTGATCATTTGAATCAGGTGTGTTGGAAGAGGGAGACATCTAAAACATGCAGGATAGGGGCCCTCCAGGACCAGGATTGGCTACCTCTGACTTAGCCATTGGATCGACCCAATAAATATATATATGTACATTTGAAGAATTTTTTTTTAAAAATACTGGATTGTGTATTGAGAATCATAACATTTCAACAATATTGCTGCCAAATTGCTGCTATCATGACAACCCTACCTACAGTCTAATACACTGGTGTTCAAAGAAAGTGCATCACATCAGAATTTTAAAATTTTTCATGATGATATGTTATATTAATGACGATCATCACAAAGAGAAAAATAAACTACATATTTATTAAAATTATTAGTTCAGGCAAAGTCAGGCTATTGGGATAAAACTCTGAGTTTTCAGCTGAACTGCAGGCAGTGTTGACACAGAGCAGAGAGGACAAGTATGGAAACAAACTAAAAATGGAAATAGTAAAATATCTATAGTATGTAGAATCACTGTTTTTTTTTCCAGTGTTGGTAACATCTGTAGAAAAAATGTTGGACATGTTGATTGCAGGTTGTTTCACTTTTTGTAAAATAAATATTCAAAGAAATGTAACCTTTGTTTTTTATATTTTATTTCCATCATTCTATGTCCTACTGACAGAAGACATTTCTGAGTTCTCTCTCCTTCTTCATGGTTGTTTTGTTTCCATAGATTACAATGAAAAATGAACCACTGTAAGTGAAAATGTGACAGGAGCAAAAAACACCTAGAAACTGCTTGGAGTTACGAGGGTTAAACAAAGCAAATTCATTAATGTAAAATAAAATGATTCCAAAAGTTAAAATAACTTTACCTTTCTGTAAACAGGCTAAGGACGGTTTAGGAGCAGCGTCCAAGTATTCCACACTCTGCTTCCAGTTACATAAAGTAAATATAATAAAAAATAAACTGCAACTTTTGCAATTTGTTTTAAACTGAATTTGAAATCGATTAATTTTTCAGACGGTGTATATATCTGTTGCTGGATATTCAATCTCTGCTGCATTTTAAATCCCGACTCTCTGTCTCTCTAATGTCATTATCAAATAAAGACATTAGAATAGAATAGCTCTTTATTGTCCTTGTGCAAAAAAAGAAAAAAAATGTAGAAAGAAATTGGAGATATTAAAGACACCCCCTCTACGGATACAGATGGTGATATTGGATTTAGTCTACAGCAGACAGAATCCCTGAGGCTCCCTGAGCTTCATAAACTGAAACTGCAGGTAAACAAAGCAGCAGATTAGCCTGAAATCTGTCTGTCTTCTTCTGTCTGGCAGAGTTAACTCACTGATCTTCGCCACGCTCTCTTTCCTGCCTGTCCACTCTCGTCTTCTTCAGCCTGTCTGGATGCTGAAGTCAGTCTGAAAACACAGAGCAGTACCAGACAACCCGAGAGGGATAAGAGGACTTACTGGTGATGACTCCTCCAGACAGGGAGGCCAGGAAGCCGACGCTGACCAGCACCAGTGTGATGAGTCGGCCTCGTTTGTGGCGCTGCAGCATCACCAGCATGAGCAGGCCGACCGCCCCGTGGACGAAGAGCGACGAGAAGAGACACCACAGGAACACCCAGTACCACATCTCTGACAGGACAGACCAGACACAGGCAGGACAGTCAGAAAAACAGCTAAAAACATCCAGAGCAACGTAAAAAATAAAAATAAAAACACTAAACATGGGGCTGAACAGGGCCTCGATTCAATTCAGGTTAAGGAATCTCTCACAGCTCATATTTAAATTATTGTATTGATTTGTTGTTTTTTTTGCCGTCTTGTCATTCATTATTTAATATTTCCCTATCTGGTACCATTTTCGTACATAATATACATTTTAAAGATGGAGAAAACATGTATTCTCTACGTGATGTCAGAAAATGTATTGTAGATTAGCTGTAGTACCTGGTTGTTCCACCAGGTGGAGCCTCTTACTGTTTAATAGAGACCAGAGGAGGCGTCACTCAGACTACAGGCAGTTCATGTTGGCAAGCAGAGAGCATTGTGGGGGTTTAGCTAGCAACGGGCACCATGACAAAGACTTCTGTGACGCTTAATGTCCACTTATTATTTAATACTGTAATGACCAAAGGATTAGATTAGATTCAACTTTATTGTCATTGCCCAGAGCACAAGTCCTAAGACAATGAAATGCAGTTTAGCATCTATACCAGCATTTCAAAAGCAGCAGTTAAGTGCATTAATTACAGTATGTTACAGTATAAACAGACTTAACAGTGTGAATAGAGTGCTATGAACACATTAATGTACGAATATATAGATGTGGATACAATATAAATAGATAATCTAAATCTACAGGTAGAGATAAATAGTGGTATGAGCAGTATAATTAGTATAATTAGGGCTGGGATGCCCCGATCAAGTTTTTTTGCCTCGTGATCCAAGTCATTCAATATTTACGCCATTTTCCCACATTTACACACTTCAAGTATTGTAGTTTAGCTGTAGTATCTTCTTGTGCCACCAGGTGGAACCATTAACTGTTTAATAATGTAAGGACCAGAAGAAGCTGCCATTTCAGGACCACAGTTGTAGGACCATGTTTGCTGCAACAGCACCACCTACCAATTAGATAACCACCTAAATGTGCGACTTTTAAAGATCATTTCCACTGAAATAGTACTTTTCTAACAAATGAGTTACAGTTTCAGAGTTTTGCTACCCACAAATGATATTTTGTAACTAACTAGATATGGTTTTAAAGGTTTATTCCACCCAAAAGTTCATTTTTTCCCAGTGTCTGTGGACGACAAAAAGCTAGCTCCCATTAAGAGTAAACAAGTGATTGCCATATTATCTGGCCCAAAAAAGGTACTTCTGTACTACACAGTACTAACCCACAGAGGAGGTGACCCGGACAACAGGCAGTGCATGTTGGCAAGCAGAAAGCATTGTGGGAGTTTAGCTAGCAACGGGCACCATGACAAAGACTGCTGTGCGGCTTATACCCCTTTTCCACCGAGCTGGTTCCAGTGGTAGTTTGGAGCCAGAGTGTGTTTGTGTTTCCACCACCTAAGCACCAACTCCAGGTTCTAAAAACTGGAGCTTAGCAAGCACCAACCCCAACCCCAGAGCTAAGATCCGAGTACGTCAGGGGCTGGGGGCGAGGTTATGGTGACCAACGATCAACGGTGGAGAGGAACACACATGCGGTAAATTGTGTTCTTTTTCTCCAGGACGTCCCTGGTCCGATCACAGATGTATCGGAATGACTCCCGGGACACACGGAAGTTTTGCACAAACTGTTGCGCCGAAATCCGGTACCATTGTGTCCCACCAGTAGCACGATCACGGATGTGCCCAGGCAACAGGTGACCTCTGCCTCACAATAAATCTTAAGACCATCTATAAAGATAAACATAGATATTATCATCAACTTATTGCGTTTGTTTAACTGCTATATAATCGATGCAAGCGTAGTTGTTTTACGGTGATGCAATGACATGGTTCCAACTTGGCTCCTTACCAATGGAAAAGCAAACAGGTTCTTAGGAGGAACAAGATTTGAACCAACTAAGCACCAGCACCAAACTAGTACCTGGTTGTTCTTGGTGGAAAAGGGTTATTACTGACCTCTGGTTAGAACTCATGTGTTTAAGACACAGGGGGAAAAAAAACTTGATCAAAACTATTTACTCAACTAATGGAGTCAAACTCTATAACCTAGTGTCTCCTCCTCAACAGCTGCAACATGAACATCTAATTAAATGTTATATTATACAATAATACAACACTGACAGGAACCTTATTAAGTACTTTTACTTCTGATATTTTCAGTAAATTATGTAACGGTACATCTTCAATAGAGAACCTTTACATGTAAAGTTGTAGCTCCATATTACAAGAATGTAAATGCTTCTATCACTGCTGTTAAATAAAAAATAGAATGTTAATTGATAGAAAACTGACTGAAACAAAACCGACTGATGGTTGATTTAGTCTACCTTATATGATCTAACGCTGAGCACATTCGGGTTTTTGAGCTCTTTGATGCCACCTCAGCCTTGGAAATGGTGATTGACATTTTCTTTTATTGTTCATTGGCAAACCTAAAGTCCTGCCACCCTCTGAGGAACAAAGTTCAGAGAGATCAGTTTATATTTCCTGGCAGACTTTTCTCTGAACTTTATTGTTTTTCAGAAATGTCAGGAAGCGTTACCTGGACTGGCCTCTAAAGAAAGTACAGGAAGTTTGGAGGGGAACATTCACTCTTTGATAAAACAGGTTACACCTCAGATGGATGCAGAAAATTACGTTTTAAAGGGACATTTGCAGCAAAGGTTTGGAACCTCTGGATTAAATGATAAAGATAATATAAGAGCCACCTTAAATCAGTGGCTTATGGGAAGTTTATACCTGAAATGAACCAGGTTTAAATGACTTAACATGCTGCAAATGCAAGCTTTTAATAATGATTTGTGATTCATTTAGACTAAAAAGGCTGCAGGTAGAGTGATTTAGCTAAACTACAGATAACCTGCGACCATTCGATTGGTTGAGAAAGATGTTCTTTGGTTCACTGCAGCTCCTTTAAACAAAGCTACACCGACAATGAGTGACACTGAAGAACGAGACAGATAACTTCAGATATATTGGCGTTATTGTTGAGAAATAAAGAAACAAAACCCTCCTGCTGTGTCGCCTGCAGGCACATTTCTAGTTGCATTTTCCAGACGTACGTTTGATTTGATGACGCGTTGCAGCTTCACATCAGGATGCAAAGATGCAACCGGAGACGGAGGAGGATTTCAATCTACAGCAGCAGCATCTAAATCAGGGCAGCCGAGCGTGATAATGGAGCCGAGGTGAGATGTAGAAAACCACTCGGGGAAAAGTTAGAGACAAGCGAGACATTAAGTACTAAATGGAAACACTGGTCTGAAACAAAGACTTACAGCCGCCTATTGTGAACATCTTCAGCTGGACTAAAGGGTCAGCCTTTCTACATCTCAGTTTTGCAGAGCTGAATCTGGAGAAATGGGAGTGTGCCTCTATTCCCACAGCCCTATGTTCCCACATTGCGAAGATATTTTTTTTAATTAGGCTCGATGTTCCCACATTGCTAAGATATTTTTTTTAATTAGGCTCGATGTTCCCACAGCCCCATGTTCCCACATTTCCAAGATATTTTTCAAAATTAGGCCCTATGTTCCCACAATTTCCACATCTCTACCCCTGGTAGTTAGGGGTTCGCCACTCAATCCCGCGACTGGCGATTTGAAGGAGAGAGCTAGTTTCCAAAGTCTTCTTGAGCTCAACACCGCTACTAAAATATCTTAGCAGTGTGGGAACATAGGGCTGTGGGAACATAGAGCTGTGGGAATACAGGGCTGTGGGAACATAGAGCTGTGGGAATATAGGGCTGTGGGAATATAGAGCTGTGGGAATATAGGGCTGTGGGAACATAGAGCTGTGGGAATATAGGGCTGTGGGAATATAGAGCTGTGGGAATATAGGGCTGTGGGAACATAGAGCTGTGGGAATATAGGGCTGTGGGACCAGTGGGTTGTGGGAACATAGGGCTGTGGGAACATAGAGCTGTGGGAATATAGGGCTGTGGGACCAGTGGGTTGTGGGAACATAGGGCTGACCCCGGAGATACAGTGCTGTAAAAAAGTAATTGCCCCCTAAACCTAATAACTGGTTTTCCACTCTTGGCAGCAACAACTGCAGCTAAATGTTTGTTCCGGCTTGTGATCAGTCTTTTACATCACCATGGAGGAATGTTGGTCCACTCTTCTCTACAGAATAGTTTTAATTCAGCCACATTAGATGGTTTTCCAGCATGAACGGCCCTTTTAAGGTCTTGACACAGCATCTAATTGGACTTGGAAGTCCAGACTTTGACTCTGCAACTCCAAAACCTTTATTTAGTTCTTTCTGAGCCCCTCAGAGGTGGACTTGCTTCTGCTCTTTGGGTCATTGTCTTGCTGCATGAACCATTAGTGTTGAGCTTTAGGTCATGAACTGATGGTGGAGATTCTCCAGGAGGATTTTCTGATAGAGAGCAGAATTCATGGCTCCATCAATGATGACAAGTCATCCAGGTCCTCCAACCATCACACTACCACCACCATGTTTCACTGTTGGTATGATGTTCTTCTTGTAGAATGCAGTATCAGCTTTACACCAGATGTAACGGACCCATGTCTTCCAAAAAGTTCCACCTTTGACTCATCAGTCCATAGGATATTAACCCTATCTAGATATGTTTTTGTAAATGAGATGAGCCTTTATGTTCTTTTTGGTCAGGAGTGGTTTGCACCTTGCATCTCTCCCATGATGCCATTTTCTTTTCATAGTCTTCCTTATTGAGGAATCATGTAGACGGACCTTAACTGAGGCCAGTGAGGTCTGCAGAGCTTTTGATGTTCATCTGGGTTCTTTTATGACCTCCTGGATTAGATATCGATGCTCTCTTAGAGAAAAATTGGTCGGCCACTCCTGGGAAGGTTCACCACTGTTCCATGTTTCTCCATTAGTGGATAATGTGTCTCACTGTGGTTCTCTGGAGTCCCAGAGCCTCAGCAATGGCTTTGTAACCCTCCAGACTGATGAATGTCAATGACTTTGTTTCTCACCTGTTCTTGAATCTCTTTAGAACGTGGCATCATGTGCTACTTTTTGAGACCCTTTAGCTACTTCACAATGCCAGACAGGTTCTATTTAAGTGATGTTTAGGTTCAACAAGCCTGGCAGTAATCATATGTGAGTGTGGCTGGTGAAATTTGGTCATTTGGTAGACTGGTAGCGGCAATTACTTTTTCACAGAGGGCAAGATGGGCTGGACAGCATTATTCCTTTAAATCATCATTTAAAACCTGCATTTTGTGTTTTCTTGGGTTATGTTTGTCTTATATTAAAATTAATTTGATCTGAAACATTTACGTGTGACAAATATGCAAAAATAGAAGATCCGTCTTTTTTACAGCACTGTATGAGACCACGTAATGATCAGAGCATTTAATAAGGTGCTCCTACAAAACTAAAAATGCTGACTTTGCTTAATTCCCAACAAACGCTCTAATTAGTTTCCTCCAAACAGAACAGTTATCCGAGAGAAAACACATCCTGCCCCCTGCAGAGCTCAGACTGCTGCCACTGAGAATCCTCCTCCTCCTCCTCCTGCTTTG
>OMNN01074400.1:4048-17356 GCA_900302755.1 Chromis chromis | reverse complement strand
GAAGAAAATAAAAAAAAAAAAAAAAAAAAAAAGTATTATTGTTATTATTACAGCAGGGGTGCCCAATCCTGGTGCTCGAGGGTCACTATCCTGCATGTTTTAGATGTTTCCCTCTTCCAACACACCTGAATGAATCTTTGGATTCATTGATTTTCCATGTATAATACTACGGGTTCTTCATCTTAAGATTTAATATAGTCAGGTAAATTCATATTTTATTTAATATCACAGGTCTTTGTCCCTGATATGTTGTCCGGTAAATTTGCAATAATCTTATTTCTCTGTTGGAAAGCGGTTTGGACAGCTAGAAGATGTAGGCGCACAAATAAAAGAGATAAAAATGAGCATTATAAGATTTAAGACCTATTAAGGCAGGTAAATAACTGTGGTGAAGTATTTTCTTCTTTTGTAATGAGCATAAATATAAATAGACAATAACTGAAAATAATCATGTAAAGTAAAACAGATTTTATTTTGCTTTATTTCCACATTAATGTTACTTTACATTATTACTTTAACTAACCTTATCATTGTGAGTTTTATTTTGAAACTCCTTCCTGCGGTGTCGGCCTACATTTTAGTTGACTTCACGGTCTGTTTGAATCTGCTGCTGCGTCCAGAACTGGCAGGACAGAGCCCGGTTCTGTTAACGGACCGGAGAGGGACCGACACCGGAGGAAGCAGCTGAGATGGAGGCTCCAGGAAAAGGTTGGTTCACCTCCTGCTGCTGGAAACAGGCTAACTGCGAGACTAATGATGCTAAGCTAACGTTAGCAGTCTGCTAAGTGGCTGCAGGAAACCTCCATTAATTTAATATTCATGATGTAATTTAACGGGACGATGGAGTGAATGAACAGTAGTGCGTTAGTAGAAGAATAACTGATCAAATCAGTGTTGAATTATTGATTATATTGTTCACTATATTATTATATAGTGAACTTTTCTCTTTGTCAGAAGTAAAAACTATGTATACTGCAGCTGTGCTATTCGTTTTTTGCTCCTCTTAAAGCTGTAAATGAGTGTTAGACATTTTAATTCTGTCTGACACCTACTCCTGCTTTTATCAAGCTTTTATTCCATTTGTGAAAATTCTAAAAAGGGGAGCTGTTTTCATGCAGCATATAGACCAGGTGAGGATAAAACCACTGTACTGAGTGCAGCTGTTGAGATTAGTCGATACTGTAAATATGTCTACATTAGCACTTTTAACAATTTCAAAAGTTATTTTTTAACAGCCTTTGTTTAAAAAAAAACTTAAGTTAATTTAAACACAAGACACTTGTGCTCAAAAAGAAAGGATTCATACTCAATGAAGGACCTAGGATCCCTAATCTGTCTCTATACCTACCAGTGAGCAGTGATTCCTAACACGTCTCTGGGGGTCATCAGGTGGAAACCTCCCTTCAACAGTGTTTCACCTACTTAGTCCCACAACACCTCCAGGAGGCTAGGAGGTGGACTCTGGCATCCCAGAGTCCCCCTGTGGCATCATTTCAGCTTTGTGTGTCTGTTTGTTCTGTTTTCAGTGACAGTATTAAGGTCTGTGTTTCAGGTTTACCTCCAGGTGTTCAAAAAGTGATTGTTGGTGAAGAAGAGCAGCAGGAGGGGAGCTCTGGTGCGACCCAGGCAGATGTGAAGGATCAGGAGAACCAGGAGGATCATAAGGACCTGAGCATTAAACAGGAGCAGGAGGAGCTGTGGAGCAGTCAGGCAGGAGAGCAGCTTCTAGGCCTGCAGAAGGCAGAAACCACCAAGTTCCCCTTGAGTCCTGTCCCTGTAAAGACTGAGGATGATGAACAGAAACCTCAGCTCCATCACAGAGACTCTGTTGGAGAACTAGACCCAGAACCACATTTAGAAACAGATAATAGGACGACAGACTCCTCTGAGACAGATGTGAGTGATGGTGACTGGGAGGACACCAGTGAGGCTCAGTCAGGTTTAAACTCTATTAATAAGGTACCTACAGCTGAAATATGTGATGATAACGAGAAACCATTCAGCTGCTCTGAGTGTGGGAGAAGATTTGGTCACAGTGGGAATCTGAAACAACACCTGAGGACACACACAGGTGAGAAACCCTTTAGCTGCTTAGAGTGCGGTAAAACGTTCAGTCGTAACACAAACCTGAAAGCTCACCTAAGAACCCACAGTGGAGAGAAAAGGTTCGGCTGCAGCGTCTGTCACAAAAGATTCACCTGGAATCATCACCTGAAAACTCATCGGTGTGTCAGCAAATCAGCAGTCTGCAATGGATCCAGACCTGCTGAGATCTCACCTGAAACAACAGGTAATAAAGAGGAGAAACCGCTAAGCTGCTCTGAGTGTGGGAGGAGATTCGGACACAGCAGCGATCTGAGGAGACACTTGAGGTCTCACACTGGGGAGAAACCCTTTAGCTGTTCTGAGTGTGGCCGAGGATTCAATGACAAGTCAACACTGACAAACCACCTGAGGACTCACACAGGGGAGAAACCCTTTGGTTGTTCGGTGTGCGGTAGAAACTTCACTCACAGCGTGAGTCTGAAACAACATCTGAGGACGCACACCGGAGAGAAACCCTTCAGCTGCTCTGAGTGCGGTAAAACCTTTAGCCGTAGCACGAACCTGAAGGCTCACCTGAGAATCCACAGCGGAGAGAAAAGGTTTAGCTGCAGATTCTGTGACAGAAGATTCACTCGAAAACATCACATGATTGACCACGAGCGCGTCTGTATGTCAGCAAGCAGTGGACGATCCAAACCACACAAGAAACGAACACTGATGCCCCGCCCTCACAGCCATGGACTGGTGGTGCTCGTCAAGGGCGTAGGTTTGGTCTCAGCAGTAGTAGGAACACAACAACCCACCTCCTGCCTCCCACATCCACCGCAAATGGAGGTTACTTAAAATTAAAGTGCCAAAAATGCAATATTTATCAGCCAGAAACTGTAAAAACATAAAGATATTTTCAACTTTCAGTCAGTCCCTGTGTAATTGTGATTTATTAGTGGATCCAGAATAGTTAAAGTGTGGATCATTTCAATCCCTGTGCACATTTGCATATTTGCACGATTGTGGCATATGCACATTTTACGTCTCTTATGCTAAAAAACAGCTCAACCCACACCTGGACTTCATTTTAGCAATTTAAAACTTATATTACAAATATTTAATTATTTATTGTTTGCTAAAATGTTGTGTTTCATTTTTTTTTCTTTATTTCAGCACAGCATGTCCAATATGAAAATATTGTACGAGCATGTGAGAAATAAAACTAAGGAATCATCATTTTAAATCTTGAATTAATAGTCTGAAGTCAACAGAGAGCTTTGTGACAATGTGATTGCCGTGGAGGACTGCTTTCATACTTAATACCTAGCTTCAAATAAAAGAGTTCTGTTGGAACAAATCTAGGCAATATTTTTTATGCAGTCACTAAAATGCAGTTTTCTTGTACCAGGTGTAACTGAAGGTTGTGTTGTTAGGACAGATGAGTGTCTACAAACAAAAAGCATTACAAGAAACCGTCTCTAGATACTACAGATTTTTTTCTCTAATGGTAACATCACTCTGTGTTGCCTCATATGAGAAAAGACCAAGGTGTTGCCGGAGTTTAATAAATTGTTTAATAGTGACATCTTCTGGTCCAAAAGTAACACTGCAAATGTTTATGGGAGCGCAGATGAAAGGAACAGCAGGACAGCCGTGACTCTTCTGTCATGTTCTCCCTTCTTTATACTAATTGTCCTCAACTTTGGACTTTGGTTTAAGTTCTTTTTTGTCATTTACTTTCTAGTTTTCCTTTATTATTTCTTAAGTTTTGAATGCCACTGATAGTAAAGAGAAAAATCAACAGACAGGAAACCGTTTGGACAATTAAAAGATATATTAAGGAAAATAACTAAATAACGATGAATGCTATGTTTTAAATAATTTATAAAGCAGTCCAGCTCAAATTCAAATCTCCTGGTAGGGGTAAGTCCATCACAATAAAATGTTTAATTTCAGATATAATCTATAATCACTAACCATTTTAATGAGCTTTTTTTAAATCAAGGTAAGACAGCATGTGAATGGTAAAGTGGATCTAAATCTTTTCCAAGGATAGTGGTTCTATGATGGTTACCAGCTTGCTCCCACGACTGAGAGATCACTGTTGACTCAGGGGTGAAGAAACCCCTGGTCTGGTTAATCACTTTTCTCTGGTAACCTCCTCCTCTGTTGTGGTCAGTGATGACGGTTACCAGCTTGCTCCCACGACTGAGAGACCAGACAAATGTAATGAAGTCGTCTTTCACATCAACTGGGGTTTAGATAATGACATTTTACTCAAAACTGCCTCCACTGGGGCTGAAAATCTTTCCTGTGCAGCGCCTGAATTGAAGCAAAAATATTTAACAGTGCGATGGACACTCTAAATTTTATATTTAACCAGTTTTACTATGTTTTACTGACTGACTGACTAACTCTGGACTCTCTCATGTGAAGGTTTGTCTGTCATCCACATTTTAACGAGCTTTTAAAAAAATAAAATCCAGCAATAAAAATGGTTTAATTCTAATTTTACCACTATAGCCTGTTTATCAAGTCACACATGTACATTTTAATGAACTAAAAATAATAAATCACACAAAATAACAATAGAAAAGGATAAAGAATTGATCTCACCTTGATACACATTAAATAAAGAAAGTAAAGCCTAGATGTACAGAGAGGACGGCCAGGGTGAAGCCTACTGCAAGAACATCTCAGACCTGTGCAAGCTGAGTGACAAAGGGCAAAGGTCCTCCATTATCAAGGTAAGACAGCATGTGAATGGTAAAGTGGGTCTGAATAGTATCATTTCCAGGGATAGTGGTTCTACTCCTCTGTATAAAAAAGTGCCAAATACTATTAAGCTCCTTCTGTACTAGCAGCAGATGTCCGCTAGAAAGATACGCTGTTGATTGTTGCCCTATATTTGCATCATTTGCATAATTATGTAAGTAAAATGCCTCCTGGTGTAAAACCTGTAGCTGTGGTTGAACAGTAAAAATAATGAGCAGACAGAACACACCCTTGTGACAACCAGTGCAGATGTTTGTGTGTTATAGCAAGACTAGACAAGCCTTGTTCAGCTGGGTGGCAAAGTCTGTGGGAAAAAATATCTGAAACTTTTGACCCTTGACCTCCTGGAGCTTTTTTAGGCTTAAAAAAAAACTTTAAAAATGTTTTAAATTCAAGTAAATTTTGCAGTATTCAGCATTTTCCAGAGGTTTTGTCACATAGGGCGTGTATATAAAATGATTTACCTCCTTGGATGTATGCAGGTGGGAATATCATGTGCACACCTACAGCCTACTTCATGCTGCCAGTCAGTAAACTAATGTCCTAATTTCAGTTGTTGTGTATTTTTTACAGTGTAAGCCTACTTGCTCAATACACTAAAAATATTTAGGCTGAAAATCAGAATGTTTGTGCCTACAAATCATATGTGTAAACTTAAAACCCTACTGATAGACAGGCACCAAAGCTGCAGAATCCTATAAATTCCAGGGATGAAAGATGGCCAAATGGTTCGAGCACATACCACATGGGCTGAGTCCCTCTTTTGTGTCCTGTGTGACCATGGGATGCATGTATCAGATATTTTTTCATTCAAGTGCACCATTTTCTAGGTTTCTAGAGGTAAGCATCTTTCATTTTTTTCCTCACTGTTCTTTCTTTTTTGGTCAGTCACCCCTTTCTGAGACTTTAACAACTGCTAGATGACAAGTCAAAGGTCCAGTGTGCAGGATTTCAGGGTATCTAATGTTCACAATTATGTTTTCATTAGTGTATAATTACCTCCAAGTAAGAATCACTATTGACTCAGGGGTGAAGAAACCCCTGGTCTGATTAATCACCACTTTTCTCTGGTAACCTCCTCCTCTGTTGTGGTCAGTGATGACGGTTACCAGCTTGCTCCCACGACTGAGAGACCAAACAAATGTAATGAAGTCGTCTTTGACATCAACTGGGGTTTAGATAATGACATTTTACTCAAAACTGCCTCCACTAGGGCAGAAAATCCTTCCTGTACAGCACCTGAGTTGAAGCAAAACTATTTAACAGTGTGATGGACACTCTAAATTTGATATTTAACCAGTTTTACTATGTTTTACTGACTTTCAAGTACATTTCAGACTCACTGACCAACTCTGTGATCTCTCTCATTAAGGTTTGTCTGTCATCCACTCTTGTTGGTATCAGGTGGCCAGTTTGACCCTGACGAATGCACAGGAAGTCATACTTGAAGGTCCACACAAATATCACCGTGGACTGTCTTGTTAGTGGATGAAGCTTTATCTAACAGCTAGACAAACCCCAGAGAGACTATGAATACAAAAGAGAAAAGTATTTAAAAGATAGGATTGGGACTTTATATGTTTGTTTTTGTCTGGTGAAAGCGTGGTCTTCGTATACAAACTCCCTAAGACAACTACTTCTTGAGAATTCGCCTGATAACAGAAATTTCCACAACAATTTTCGGCGAGGAGGATGAGGTGCTAAACATGAACCAGTCTTGGGTTCTTTGCTGAATGGAAGAGCCGAGGAGTCCCTTGACAAGCTCACCAGATGCTTGAGACGGCCCTGCGTCACTACAGCATCCCTTAGAGAGAGAATGAGAATAATATGAATTCCAGCATGTAGTGTCATTAGAGAAATTTGAGTGTTCTTACCTATAATGGTTCTGGTTACAGGGTTACACCAGACTCAAAGTTCACTATGAGAAACTTAAATATACCACGAGATTTTTACCTCCATGACAGCAAGTTTATTGTATATATATTTATATCTCTTCTAGGCCCCATAAAACACATTTTTATCTCATTTTGATTTATATTTTCTGAGAACACATAACAGAAACCAGCAAAGGACGTCTCCAAAACAGCAGTTTTGTGGTAGTTTTTAAAAATGATTTTCTGGTAGTTTTGCACACTTTTGTGATAGTTTTGCATATTTGTGCTCCTTTTGCATCTTTTTATAATAGTTTTGTAATAATTTTGTAAAAGATTTTCTGGTAGTTTTGTACACTTTTGTGGTAGTTTTGCATGTTTTGTGCTCCTTTTGAGTCTCTTTATGATAGTTTTGTGGTAGCTTTATGACCCTTAATTCTGGTAATTTGTGATTTATATTTTCTGAGAACACATAACAGAAACCAGCAAAAGACGTCTCCAAAACAGCAGTTTTGTGGTAGTTTTTTTAAAATGATTTTCTGGTAGTTTTGCACACTTTTGTGATAGTTTTGCATATTTGTGCTCCTTTTGCATCTTTTTATAATAGTTTTGTAGTAATTTTTAAAAAGATTTTCTGGTAGTTTGGTACACTTTTGTGGTAGTTTTGCATGTTTTGTGCTCCTTTTGAGTCTCTTTATGATAGTTTTGTGGTAGCTTTATGATTTTCTGGTAATTTGTGATTTATATCTTCTGAGAACACATAACAGAAACCAGCAAAGGACGTTTCCAAAACAGCTGTTTAAATGAAAGATGAGTTACCAAAAGTGTTATAATTAGATTATATAAAAGACAGATCCTCATACTTTGCAATTCAAACAGTTTTTTTTAGCAGGACGCACCCAGGGAAGGTGAAACAACACAAAGACCCATGTGCCTTAACATAAAAATATCTCACGTGCGTATTTTATCCCATTTAATCTCATTTACTAGGGGCGATGATTGACCGAGCAGCGTGTTGTCATGTAACAACTGGTTCACTACGCCCACCATGGGTGTGTTTGGGTGGAAGACGTTCCTGGGAATAATATGAGAAGGGATGGAAAGAGGCCAAAGAGATGAGAACTGATGTAAACCCAGATGGTCACTACACACAGAAGAAAGCAGGTGTTACTTTGTTTTGGAACTTAATGCACTGATTCCTGCAAAGTCCCTATAAACTTTCATATTTTAATCATTGAAACGTGAGGATGCAACAAAATCTGTTAATCTCCTGAAACCCTACTATCTTAGACCTTAGATCTCAGTTGTGGTGTAAAGGAAGATGAGGAGAAGCTATTGTGCTGTGTTGTTGCTTGGTGATGTTTCTTTGTGTACAGATTGGATAGAACATGACATTGATGTTGTAAAATCCACTTTGATGTCTTTAGTTGGACAGCAAAGTCACCGATAGTTTGCCAAAGACCTAATAATGACCTTACTTAAGTTTAATTCCAGGACAGGAAGTAATATTTTGGGTGGAATACATCTTTAAAACCATAACTTACTGGTTAGAAAGCGTTATTTGAGTGGAATAAACCTTTAAAAATATCAGTGTTTGGACAGAAAATACTATTTGGGTTGTTGCACTTTAGCAAGAAGGGTCCTAGAAGTGTGGTCCTCAAACTGCAGCCTCCTGTACTGCAGACATATAATATTGGATTAAACAGCAGTTTTACTACATGTCATCCGAGAAGCCCAAATATCTGGATTACCCTTCAGTTATCTCCTCATCTTTGTCCATCTTCATCTCTATCCCTTTCACACTTGTCCTCATCTTATCCTCAACCGTCCTGTTCGTGGCTCATAACTGATTAAAATGGCAAATATATTATTTAATTAGCAAATATTTAAATTTGTATTAAATACATGGATATTAAAAACACATTGAAAATTCAAATACAGCCCATAAGAGGAGTTGATCTTAAAGATAAGACTTTATTTATTAACATATGTCCTCAGTCAAACTCCTCATGAACTGATCGGTTCAGGAAACTTGTCCGGACAAAAACATCACAACAGGCCTTTGACACGCAAATACCAGAAACACACGATACACATCTTCCCGTAAATCTCTGAAAAGGCTGCAGAGGGGCGCAAATCTGGGGGCTTTTTACGGTAAATAAGAAGTCAGACTAAAAGTCAAGTAGGAGACAACAAGACCGGAACACGTGCAGGTGCACCTTCAAAAATAAAAGTCCTAAAATGTTGATATTAGAGGGCTAATTGTAGGTCTGTTGTTTTCACATAACACATAGTTTTATGGAGAAACAGTGAAGTAGTTTTACATGATTTTGTGGCCACTTGCAGTCTGTTTGAGGTGGGGTTTTTTTTGCTCTAGTTTTGCATGTTTAGTGTCTTCGTGAGGGTTTTGTGATCAGAGGTATTTTTGCATGCATTTGTGCTCCTTTTGCGTCTCTTTATGAGAGCTTTATGGTAGTTAAAAAAAGGTTTTGCACACTTTTGTGATAGTTTTGCATATTTGTGCTCCTTTTGCATCTTTTTATAATAGTTTTGTGGTCATTTTTTAATGATTTTCCGGTAGTTTTGTACACTTTTGTGGTAGTTTTGCATGTTTTGTGCTCCTTTTGAGTCTCTTTATGATAGTTTTGTGGTAGTTTTTACGATTTTCTGGTAATTTTGCATGCTTTTGTGGTAGTTTTGCATGTTTTGTGCTCCTTTTGAGTCTCTTTATGATAGTTTTGTGGTAGTTTTTTATGATTTTCTGATTATTCTGATTGAAAGTCAGTGCAGAAGACGCTCTGTATCAGGGCTTTAATTTTGAAACCCTTGGGCGGAACTTGTCTTACCTCCTGCGTGGCTCTTGACAGTTCCTTAGATTGTTTATAAGGAGCAGAGGAGCAGCAGTGCAGCTGCGAGTTTCTGGCTGAAACTTTTGTTCTGATCTGTTCGCTGAAATGTCGAACACCGGGAGCTCCTTGGCCGGTGACGGGATGTACTCCAAGCTGATAGACGACGAGGCCGGATACGGAGAGCTGAGCATCAGGCCAGATGTGGGACACAGCGGTGAGAAGGGATCAGCTGCAGATCCAACACCGAGTTTGTTTCCTCACAGGAGAAATCAGACCACAACTTTCACACAGTTTGTTCAGTTCAGGGTCTCAGTCAGTTCACATCTGGATTATAATTAACTTTTTTTATTTTTTTATTTTTTTTTTTTATCATGATTGTTATTTGTATATGCAGATAATTTGTCTCTATAAGGATTTTTTCCCCTACATTTAAACAGAGTTGAGCCCAAAATGTGTAATCAGATTACTTTGTGCAAGTTTGATAGACTTCAAGGTTGTTTTGCATGTTTTTGTGCCAATTTGAGTCACTTTTTGGAGGTTTTGATTCTCTTTGTGGTTCTTTTGTGACCATTTTGAGTCTTGGTAGTTGTTTTTGTGGTTGATTTGAATTTCTTTAGGGGTCGTTGTGTTTTTCTAATCAGTGTTCAATGTTTTTGTGCCCACTTTGTCGTCATTTTCGTGTATTTGTGGTGGCTTTGTGTGTTTTTGTGACAGCTTGGCATCCTTTTTGTGTTTTTATGGTGGTTTTGCATGTGTTTGTGACAGTTTGTAGTCTCTTTGTGGCTTTCCATTTTTCTCACATCCTGAATTATAAATATACTGGCTTGTAATGAATTATTTGACCTTTTTTTCATCATGATTGTTATTTGTATGTGCAGATTATTTGTCTCTATAATGATTTTTCTTCCTACACTTAAACAAAATGTCTAATCCGATTACTTTGTGTAACCTAATGGTAGAAAGACGGAAAAAGCAGCAAAACTCACAACTGAGAAGCTCCAATGTTTGGTTGCAACAATCATATTAATAAAATAGCTGCTGGTTGTTTTTATGGGGCTTTTGTGGTAGTTTTGCATGCTTTTGTAATGGTTTTGTGATCAGAGGTAGGTTTGCATGTCTTTGTGGTAGTTTTGAGTCTCTTTCTGATGCTTTTCTGTTAGTTTTGCATGTTTTGTCGCCACTTGGTGTCTCTTAGAGGCTCTTTCTGTTCATCGACTGAGCAACTCATTATTTTTACAGTATTAATAATATTACTAATAATAACGATGAACAAAACTTCAGTCACAGACCACTTTTCAGAAAAAAAATTCTTTGCAAAAGTTACAAACTCCTCATCTTACCTGATTAAACCACATCAGACGAACACAACGCTGCAAAATACAGAAGGATTAAAGCCAAACTTCAGTATTTGATATTTCTGTATAGTAGAACTTTTAAAGCTGCAGAGTCGCAGTGACAGTTGAGCAAAGATTGCGCAGTCTGACACCACCTGAGTTCAACATGCAACCAGTACAGCTGCATGTTGAACTAAAGGGACATCGGGCCTCACAGCACAGATGTGTCTGAGGCCTCCAGTATAGGAGTGGGAGCCTCAGTTGTCATTGTGAGTCATGTTGCATGTTTTTGTGCCCATTTTAAGTGATTATGTGATTATTTTGTGTAGTGTGTGTCGCTGTGTGGTCTTTTTGCAAGTTATTGTGAAACTTTTAGTCCCTTTGTCGTCATCCTGATTGTCTTTGTGATTGTTCTGCATGTTTTTTGTGGCCATTTCGAGCCTCTTTGTGGTTGTTTTGTGTGCCTGTGGTTGATTTGAATCTCTTTGTAATCAGTGTACAACGTTTTTGTGGTAGTTCTCTATGTGTTTGTGTCCCTTTTGACAATTTTGATCTATTAGGGTTGTTTTACGTGTTTTTGTGGTTAATTCGAATCTGTTTTGGGTTATTTTGATTCTCCTCATTGCCATTGTTGTGTCCATTTTGAGTCTCTTTGTGGTTGTTTTTGTGGTTTGTTTGAATGTTTTAGGCCATTCTGAGACTGTTTTCAGTTGTTTTACATCTATTTCTTCTTGTTTTAAGTCAGTTTTGTGTCCATTTTGAGTTTCTTTGTTGTTTTTTTTGTGCTAGTGTACAATGTTTTTGTGTCCAGTTTGACTAACTTTGTGGGGATTTTTGTTTTTGTGATGACTTTGATTTTCTTTGTAGTTGTTTTGTGTGATTTTGTGAAAGTTTTGCATGTTTTGTGCCCATTAGATTCAGTTTTGGGGGTTTTGCATGTTTTTGTGACATCTTTGATTCCGTTTGTAGGTGTTTTGTGCTTTGTGTCCCTGTGTGGTGATTTTGTGTGTTTTCATGGCAGTTTTACATGTTTTTGTAACAGTTTTCAGGCTCTTGAATCTTCCTTCTTCTAAATGACTTGCTGGGTACAACTGTATGAATAGTAATAAATCTTCCTGCTTGTGATCACAGCCTCACATCCAAACAAATTTCAGTAAATTTCCTCAATGCATTTGCTTTGTTAGATAATTGTATAGCATTTCAGATTTCCCACGTCCCAGAGCCAACTCTGACATGTTTGACATTTACAAGTCTGAACAGAGCTGAGGAAATTCCTTTATGGATAAAGAGCTCCATTAAAAAAAAAAGAAGTAATTTTATTAGTGGGTGTGAATGTCTTGTTTAGACATCTACATTAAAGTAGCAAATAAATCACTCCTGTACATTTGTGTTTCGAGCATTTTCAGTAAAGTGAAAATATCCATGAACGTTATCTGATTTGGGAGAAATGAGCACAGCAGCGTAAATTAATGTTATGTGACATCTTTTACCTAACAAGTGACCTTTTCCTCTGTTTGTTCAAACTGGAGGTGATGTGGCAGGTTTTATTTTGGATAAGTGTGCTTTTCTTTTGATGTTTTCTTGTATTGGAATGAAATCGCGCATACCTTTATTTCATACTATGTTTTTGTCCCTGGTGATATCAAGCTCTTAAAGACACTTAAACGACACTTTTACATGACTTTTGCATCAATATATCTACAGAACAAAAATTAAGAGAAAACTTTATTTTGTTAATGATCGATCTTTCCCCTTTATCACCTCCAGTTCACCCAGTGGCCCCAATCAGAGTGATCCCCAGGCCCAGTGGTCCTGGGCCCTATCGCCTCGCCACCATCTGTCTGGCTACACTCTGTGCCGTCTTGCTCATCTCCATCATAGCCGTCACCGCAAACAGTGAGTACATGACTGTCCGAAACGACACACTGATCATCCACAACATTAAAACCACTGACAGCTGAAGTGAAGAAATCTGATTATCTGGTTGCCATTGCAGCTGTCAGTGAGCCAGACACATCAGGCAGCAGGTTAATAATCAGTTGATGTGTTAGAAGCAAGAACAATGACAACACAAGCATTACCTGGTGAACCTGTGACAGGGTCAGCAATGACAAAGAGTTAAAAAACAAGTTAAAAATACTTTTTTTTGTGGGGAAAGACACATAAAAGAACCCCAAAGAGACGTAAAACAACTAAAATAGAAGCAAAAAACCCCATAAAAGGACACAAAATGACCACAAAGAAACTCAATACAGCCATACAGAGACACAAAAAGACCAAAAAAAGACAAGGAAGGACTAAAAAGAGACACAAGACAACCACAAACAGACTTAAAACAACTAAAAAGAGATGGGAAACAACAACAAAGAAATACAACAAAACGACAAAGAAACACAAAATGACCACTAAGCGACATAAAACAACTAAAAAGAGACACAACACAAC
>OMNN01074398.1:3324-21518 GCA_900302755.1 Chromis chromis | reverse complement strand
GATACATCACAAAAAGGTACCAGGTGTGTGAAGAATTTAACCAGCATCTGAGAGAAGAGAAATAAATCTAACCTTTATTTAATCTAACCTTTATTGATCCTCTTGTGAAAACTCCTTCTCTGCATTTGACCCATCCTCTTCAAAGTTAACCTTAACTATACATACTAGGAGCAGTGGGCTGCCGCGGTGCAGCACCCGGGGAGCAGTCAGGGGTTAAGGGCCTTGCTCAAGGGCCCACAGTGGTGGTGACTCGAACAAGCGGTTGCTCTCACTTCCCCACCGCAACATCTTGCCAGTCCGGGGACTCGAACCGGAGACCCACTTGTAACCCGCCTTTAGTTATTCATTTTATTTATTTATTTATTTTGCGGACCCATTTCCCGTGACCCCAAACTTCCTTTAAATCACGGGTCACGGAGTTCACTTCCTCCTCCGTCTCCACTGTGACTGTGGCATGCTAATATTGACGTCTCAAACATTTGACTGGAGCTCTCTGAATCGTTTCGGTTGAAACTGTGAATCACTGAGTCGTTATTGAACTCGGACCGTTCAATACTCCGCCTGAAAAACTCAGAGGACTTCCTGTCGGGCCACGCATGAAAGCTAAACTCTGACCACTGGGTTCAAAGGTCAGGGGGTTTTTTTGTACCAAATTTGGAGTTTCTTTTCATGGACTTTGATCAATGCATCTCAACTCCCATGGCGAGCTAGATCAACGAACCGGTAGGACAAAGTCTCAAAGTCTCACACCTACCGCTGTGGACAAACCTTTCTTTGGATTAAAAGGATATGAACTGAACGTTTGAACTGAACTGAGCATTTGATTTATTGTGGGTAATCCATTTTGTTTACTGGAATGGTGTATTGTTTGTATTGGTTGTTTTTTTCTTGTAAATATTTTTGTTAATACACCCACTCAAACTGCACCCCTGCCTCATGTACTTTTTCACAATCCAGGCTCCTTTAAAGAACGGTCTTCTGTTGCCGCTATTGTAGCCGCAGTCGATCGCCTAGCCCAAATGCATTACACACTGGTTACAAGTTCGCTTCACAAACCACTAGGCCACCACCGCCCAAATTAGAATTATGTCTGAGAGAAACCTTATTATGATTTTAACAGGCCTGTTCGGCCATTACCAGAACTTCTTGTAGATGTTCTTCTGTGTATTGAGGGTATCTGTGGATGTGGATGGCAAGCTGCTGCATAAAACTGCCTTTAAGGGGATGAATGAAAATGTACTGTAATGATTTTAATGGATGTATCAGCCAGTTAGTCATTTGTAATAAGTCATAAACATCCTGCTTTTGTGTTGACATAATTGATTAAAATTTATCAGCCATGTTTGTTAAGAAAAAAAAATAAAACTAGTTTAAAAGGGCAGTTAAAGGTCATCTACAGAAAGACTCAATAAGCCAATAAAATGTATACAAATCATTTTAAAGACCCCCCTCTGGGTAAGTTTTTCCCCCTTGTTAACGTGTCCATGTGGTGATTTCTTAAACACTGTAAGACTTTTACTGTGTAAAATACGCAGTCAACGCTGTAGCAAGTGAGATATTTCCACCTTAAAGCTGTAGTGTATCTTTGACAGTCTAAAAAACACAGATTCACACCTCTAGAATTTCATGTGTAGCAAACCTAAAGATCCAGTCCTGTCAGATTGCAGGGTCTTTAATAGTTTCTGTAGAACTATTCTTCTTCAGAATTAGTTTCCGGTTCGAAAGTGTACGACTTAATAACTCTAATATTACAAATTGCCATTGTGGGGCACAGAGTCTTTTTACAATGTTTGAGCAGAGTTGTAGGTGAGCTGGTGTGCTCCAGCTGCAGTGAGTGGGGAGGGGTGCATTGAGAGAGAGGCGGGGACGTCATAAATCTGCACAATCTAAGGGAAGAAGCAGTGTAGTTATATTTTTTAGGTTTTTAGGGGTTTAATTAATGACAAGAGTGGGACTTTAAAATTGTGTTAAGCACATACGTATTAAAACATGATGTTTAATTCCAATTATGAACATAAAAATGAGTAAATTAGTAAAAGTTAGAAGGATGATTTAGTTGACAAAGGTTTTTGCAGTGTGACATTCATTTCTAGTATTTTGACACCATTGAAGCTCAAACAGCAGGTCTGTAGAGAGCGAGAGACTAGCCATGGTGGAGCTCTTCAATATGCACAGAAGATAAAATGTAATGTTTTTTACTGTGTGAATGCATTTATATGCTATTTTTACATTAATACCTAATAAGAATATTGCTTTTAATCTTTTAATGAACAATTAATTATCTATTTATTTATGTACTTATCTTGTTCTCTATGGACCGTATATGATTTGTGTCCTTAATAAAGTTTTTGATTGATTGATTGTGGAAAACCCGTATGGCAGTGTGCCTCCAGTTTCTTCTCACTGTCCTGCAAATACGATCATCCGTGTGTAGTGTGTGCACTGACAGTGACTAAATCTTTGGGCGGCTCTGGCTCAGGTGATAGAGCAGGTTGTCCACTGATCGCAAGGTTGGTGGTTCAATCCCCGGTCCCTCCATATGCTTAAGTGTCGCATCTTGCATGGAAGATCTGTCGCCACTGGTGTGTGAATGGGTGAATGCGAAACACATTGTAAAGCGCTTTGAGTACCACTAAGGTAGAAAGGCGCTATATAAGTACAGACCATTTACCATAAATCTTGTACTAAAGTGACTCCAGAAGCCAGTGAGTTTATAAGGAACAGGTTCATACTTTAATAAAAGGGTATTTTCCCTTGGCACAGATCTGCTATCAAATAAATAAAGCAATTAATCAAATACAATCTAATATAAACTAAACAAAGGCATGAAAAAACATTAGGAGGGAAGGGGGGCAACTAGGGCTAAACAAGTTTACAACAAACACCAAGTGAAAGTGTGTCTGTGTGTGTGTGGAGAGAGACAGATTATTATTCCTCCCTGCTAAATGGGATTGGCGTGGCGGATACTAGCTGATAGTAGGCAAGTGAGATAGCTTGACAGTTATTTCATTATAAATAAGCCTTATATTCTTTCTACATGATGCTGGTTCAACCTTTCTGCAGTCCACTATATACATCAGATTTAAACAAAAATGTTGATACATGATCTTACAAAGCAAATTAGTGGTGCATTAGATACTGTGTTAACATGGAGAAGTGACTCTTGACTACTGAGAATCTTAAACAACAGGACAGAGGATGGTGCATTTAAAGCAGTGACATGATTTGAAAATGTTAGTTCTGAATAGAGGCGTTCATAATTTAAAATAAAACGTTACACCCACACTCAAATAATAACCTGCCAAACAAAATGATACAAAAATAAATTCTGATGGATTTAGAGGGGTAGTTGTTGAGTTGGCTGACAGAAAAAAAAAACACCTGAAGATGACTTTACTTGCTCACAAAATATAGATCTATTGCATGGTAGGATGAATGATAGAAGAGGGATAGCGACAGTGCTAGGTTAAAGAATGAGGTTTTGAGAACACAGGGTTTTTAAATGAGGTTTTTCTCCTAAGAATGTCTATGCGACAAAACGGAAAAATAACTGCTTTCCCAACCCTTAACAAATGCTGTCCTCGATCAAGAACCTTCGAGATTTCTAGTGCGAGTTCAGGTAAGGCTATGAATGTGAAGCAAGGTGCTTCAAAATAAAATAAAATAGGGAGTGCAGTGTGTGTTCAGTAAAACTCTCTCTGGGTAAAAGAAGTTTAAAAATTGCAACCTGGCCGCGGGTCTGACTCACCCAAATTCCTTCTGAAGCCGTGTCGAATCAGACCACCCTGCAGGACGAACAGTCCCCTGCTTGCTGTCCGTTAGCACAACAAGACGGCCATTTTCACACTGCTTACATTTGGAGACTGCTATCGATGCTTTTTCAAGTGAGGTGAAAGCACTGACAAAGGAGGTACAGTGTTACGAGGGCTTCAGGAGCAAGGACTTGTTGTCCAGGAAAAGCAGTGTGAGGTGAGGAAGCCGAGGTATGGAGCACAGCTGTGACCCCCGTCTGGGAATGAGGCCGTTTTCACCAGCGGGTCCCACGAGATGACCGTCTGACTGGTGCCTCTGGTTAAGGATGGCCTGCAGCTGTGAGAGGACACCGCAGGACTGAGGACAAGACTGGCATACACTGCATTCCTGTTCATCACAAACATACGCACACCCTTATGGCAGACTAACACAATCAAACAAAGTGGATGTAGTTTGAGCAATTGTTGGCCCTGGGGTCTGGTTCTCACAAACCACGTGTTGACAGCTCACTTCCTCTGTATGGACTGCCCTTGAGCAGGACACTAAAACCCCCATAGAAGAATATTTAGCTGCACAAGGGCAGGCTGTTTACCTATGTGACTCTGGGAAATGCTGAAAATAAGGATGTCTCTTTACCGAGAATAAAGTTTATTAATACTGTCACACCTTAGCTCACTGCTCTCGTCAGCTCATGAGTGACAGGGGTAAAGGTAAGTGTGCTGAAGCAGCAGCATCTGCAGGTAGATGGCAACACCTACAGGGCATCATGGGACAGGATGAACAGAGAGTCCCTGGTGCTGGCAGGACAGCAGCAGCGACCGGTGAGTTATGGGTGCAGTGGAGACTGTGGGCCGGGCCCAGTGTTATCCAGCACCAGAGGAATGAGACAGCTGAAAGCCCTCGCCCCACCGCACCACAAACAGAGCCTTGTTGGCTGAGCGTTCAGGCCACATGGCGGCACGGTGAAAGACCTGCTGACAGCTGGGGGACAGGAAGATGCCATGGAAACAGAGGGAGCAGACGTGTGACCCCGGGGCAGGACAACAAAGCTGCTACTAGTTAGGGGAAGCGCTAGCCGGAAAGTCAGAAAACTAAAATCCATTCAGAAAACCCTGGTGCAGGACAACAACCAGGTGTGAATACGAGTAGCTACTAAAAGCTGAAAAAGGGAGCGGTTGAAAAATTACATGCATGCTCAGCAAAACATTTCCCTGCATAAATAAAAGTCGCCTTAAAGGCCAAACTCCATACTGATGAATGAACACCAACTGCTAACTGGCCAAATATGACAAGGTTTCTATTTATGCAAATATGCCAAAAGACCTGAGCCAGAAGTGGTGAACTCTACTGCTCTGATGTCAAGATCACACCATCTCAGTTTTGTTTTTAATGGTATCATGGGACTTATACCATGTGATTCAACTGCTGACATTTTGGACATTCAAATAAATAATGTAGAAATAGCTCTTGGTATAAACACTGCCGAGATTCAGAAGCATAACAAGAGCTTTATACGGGAAACCGCCGCCTGAAAAAAACAAATTAACACTTGCTTGTAAAATGAGGATAAGCTACTGAACAGCACTGTTGAGAGTTGGGATTTCAGTCATTCAGCCATAATTACTAGGTCACAGTTTGGTGAAAAACAGAGGATGAAGGAGTGTGAGACAGGGTCGCTAATAGAGTCGTACATATTGTAGTAAAAATGAGGCTCCTAGTGGTCTTAATAAAAATGCAGTTGTGAAGGAAAACAAACATAACAGCTTCTTCAGAGAGTGAATACAAAGATATCACATTATCAATAAAGCTTATAAAATTGATAACAATATATACCTTATGTACAGCAAATGTTAGTTCATAAATGTAAGGAGCTTTTCGACATTTCAGTACTGCAGATTGTGACACGATTTCTCTTCTTTCAAAAAAGTTTTGAAGTAATTTGAAAATAACCTCTGAATGCTTATTCAAAATCACCATTGCAACAACAATTAGGATAAAATTAGAGGTAGCAGCGGATTTGGGATCTCTATTCTTCTTTTTTTACTTTACAACATTTCAACATTTTCCTTCCCAGTTTTGCTCAGGGGGTATTGCGTGCTTAAATCAGAATCTTCGTTTTCATCTTCAAAAACCCGCTTGACAGCCTGCTTTAAATACTCACGCACCCATGAGCGCACTTCGAGTGGTTTTCTACAGACACCAGTGTCGTGACACTCAGACACACGCACTCACTCAGACTTTTGCTACACTCACACATTCACACAATGTTTTACACACACATACACACTACGCCCTGCTCTCCTATCACCAAGTTCCTTCATATATGTTCATCTATACATCACAGTCTTTCTTCCTCTTGTCCCTCCTTCTCCTTAAAAACCTTTTGGCTTAGTGGTCTGGAAGGGTTGTGGTGCTGGTTTGGAGACGTATAGTTCATCAGGTGGAGGATCACTGTGCCGGGGGGAGAGGAACGTCTGAGTTATTTAGTAAAAAGGTCCCTCTGTGCCTCCTCTGGAGCCCCACCGTGATCCTCAGTCCTGTACCGCTGTACTGTGGCCTTGAATCACTGTCCTGCTGCAGCTTCTGTATGTATGACCAACCTCTTCATAACACTGATTAATAACATCTCAGCACTGGGATGTCCTTCCCATGTCCTGTGTCCACTACAATGCCACTGCAGGGCTAACTGCACAGTGTTTGAGGAGGAAGCTCTCTGCAGTCATTGTCTGCTGGCCTGGTGGGGACTGTAGGAGTGCTGAGCTGTCCCAGACAAGGTGGAAATTCAGGACTGGTAAAAGTGGTGGTAGTGGTGATGGTGTTCGTGGTGATGGTGATGCTCATGCCGTTGCACCACTTGGGCCAGCCCCCCCTCATAGAGCAGCACGCTGGGCAGGTCCCTCACCTGTTCTTTCTCCACCACTGGTCCTGGAGCTGCCAGAGAACCTAAAGCCCGATAGGCCTGGCTCTCCTTGGACCGCTGCTTGTGTTTGCGGTAGGGGGCTGCGGACTGATGAGGGGGGGTCTGGCTAACTAGGGCCGGAGGAGGGGGGACCCCTCGGCTCCTCATCACTCTGCTACTGATCTGTGCAGGAGGTGTGCGGCTGTGGGTCTTAGGAGAACGGAGGGCATGTTTTCCTGAGTCTTGGCCTCGCGGCCGGGTGGGGTGGAGGTTGTCTGGAGCAACAGTGTCCACAACAGTCTGCAGGCGGCGGTGGTGGGAATGGGAGTGGCCATTTTCTGGTTCATGGGAGCGAGAACGAGTTTGGTTGGACGACCGGGTCTGAGGCTCTGCTTTCGTTGGCTCTGCAGCGGGAGCTGTGAGGGAGGGAGACACATTTGTTTACTTTTAAAAACTGTAAACATACAAGGCTATCACATCCTTGTCCACTGTCAAAATCTATTATATAGATACTCAAAACCCAAACCAAGAAAAAATTGGGGCAACCTGATGACAGAGTGGACACACCACATGGATTAAAATGCTCTTAGCAGTTGAGCCCCTGGTTTGCTGTATGTAATTCCACTGCTCTCTTTCCTCAGATTTCCTGTCTATCTTTACAGTGCTATCTAAATAAAGGCAAAATGCCAAGAAAACCATTTAAAAAGCAGAGAAAAATATACCATGATGTGCAAATTACTGTGCGAACAGCTCTCTAATAAAGTTCTCCTCAAAAGCTACATGATATAATTCTGGCAGCCTCATTTCAGGATCTTTCTCCAAGCAGATAACCTTGACACAGAGCAGATCTCTGTTAGCACTTTCCTGACAAAACCAACATTAAAATAATCGCATGTCATCACTGACCATCAGATCAAGGCCGCTGCTTATTAGACCTAATATTTCACTTCACAACAGCCCGTTCTGTTGATGGGCTTTAGCCTTGAACACTTGATGTATTGTGCTTGCCTGAGCCCAGATGTTTGTACTGGCGAGAAGCGCAGTGGGCTGGTAGTTCCACCTAATGGCTCCAAGCAGGTGCCGCAGTAATGAGGGCCCCTGGATGCAGCTTCAAAGGGCCACGGTCTGCATTTCTCCCTCCCCTCTCCCCCCCTCTGGCCCGGGTCCACTCACCGGCTCCGAAGCGGGACGTGTAGTTTTCAATGCCTGCCAGGTCCAAGTAGTGGTTCCTGCGTTCCAGGTTCTCATCCACACAGTGGCGCTGGCAGCCAGGCTGGGTGTGGTGGTCACTGTGGTGGCGCCTGCGGACACAAGCGGCACCTCTCATTAGGTAGCAGTTTGGGCCAGTGAGGTTCACTATGGTAGTGTTTGGAGAAAGTAAAACAAGTGTTCCTTATGATCAGGCAGTGGCAGAGTAATTGTTAGAGGAGTGAGATTGTGATTGGAAAATCACAGGCTTGAAGCACAACTTGGGAGTACTTCAACAGCACAGTGAGAGAGCAGACTCTCCGCTGACTCTCCCCCCTGTTTGCTCCTCGTTAGTGCAGTGGAGGTAAATTTGAGCAAAGCTAATTAAAGAGTAGTGGACGATTACACAACCCAAGTGTGAATTCATCCTTTAACAACCACTGCCACTGACACATTTTATGGGAAAGTTTGTTTTTCTGTTTCAAGAAGTGGATGTTAAAATCATAAAAAACTTAATATTCTTCTTCTCCTTGTGCACACCATAAGCAATAGAGACTGAAGTGTGGAGGGGAGGTGGGCTTACCTTAGGAGTGCTCGAGACTTCTTGTCTGCACTCTTGGGGTCTTCGATGCACTTGTCATTTTTCTCTCTGGGGTGGGGCATGTCTGTGTATGTGTGAAAGACAGGAGGCTATTATCAAAGAGAGCAACACAGAGCAACCACACATACACACACAAAGACACACGACAACAGTCACACAAGCCTCAGAAGAAAGCAACCTTTGTTTTGGGGTTTTACTTTGAAGATCTATAGAAAAGGAAAAACAACAATGCTTCATTTATTCTATTTTCAACTCTCAGCCTCTTATAAGGCGTGGAATGAAATAAAAAACATGCAGACTTCAGAAATAGTTTATTAAGGACGTGAGATCTGATGCAGTTTGAAATTAGCATGAAGGCAACCGGCAATATTTTCAAAGCTTGCTCTATCTGAATCTCTTGACAGATATTTATAGCCGGAACAATAGGACGCAAGCACACAGGAATATATACTTTTTGAGATTTTTTTCCCTGACTACTTGTTTACCAAGTCGTCAGTGAGAAAAGTTAAGTTGAACGCAGCTATATTTTCCCGGCAGCTCTGAGAAGGGGGTACGAAGAGAGGGGGAGAAGAGGGGAAAAAAGGGAACTTTGGAGAAAAGAAAAATGGCTGTGGTTATCAAAAGGACTCGGCACATCTCTTAAGGTTTCTTTCAGAGTATTTGAAGGCGCTGAGGGAGGGGGCCCTCTCTTGGCTCTGTCACTCCCCCCATCATTAAAAATGAACCCCATTGAGTGGGAGAGATGGAGCGACGCCGAGACTGCGAGGAACAAAGCTCTGACAGGCCTGAAGGAGCCGCCTTTCTGCATGACAACAAACACATCTCTGGTTGAGCTGACAGCAGGCAACACAAGGGGGACCCCAAAATGCCCTTTCTTCTCCTTCGCTCCCACCCACTGTGTTAATGCGAGCTTTACCTGCCGCACCCTGTGTACAACTCCTCCACCGCTGGCTAGAGTCAGGAGCCACAGAGAGTTTGACCCGCAATGTCTTGCTGCTGCTAGGAGAATGGTTGACGGAGGCGTCTACAACCTCGTAGATGGTGTGAAGCAGGCTGGTGATGTCCTGCAAGAAAGAGATGGTGAGGATGCGTTAAGTCTGAGCTTTAAGAATTGATCACAAATATATATATTTTTTAAATCTTATCGATTCTAATTGAAACTGTTGCAGACAGATTTTCAGTTCACATATTTGACAGGAAAAAATCCAGAGTAAAATAGCATGGGAGACTATTGAGCCTATGACTGCACTATGAATCTAAGAATCTGTGGCTTCATGCGATAAAACCATGCATAATAAATATCATGCTAGCTAGGAATTTAGAGAAGTGACTTAGACAACAGTGAACAGAGAAAAACACTGACATCAGTTGTTTCAGCTTTCCAAGTGTAGCGATCAGGCAGAGTGTAAAGACAAGTTATAAATTCATAAAAACAAACGTCTTGGCAGTAGCAGAGGAGGCTGACTTAGCTGTCAGGCCTGATATGTGTCGTGTTACAGCTGGGAGCGCCACACTTTCCCCATCTAATTCCCAAATGTCTCTTAAATGGTTGAAATTACATCTGCATAGGGACCAACATCTGCACACACTTTCAAATAAATGGGACATGGGCATGTATACATGACCTCAAACTCAAAGCGCGTATTGTATATTGTGTCATGTAACTTGAGGTTATTTTAATTTATTTTTACCAACAAACAGAAACAAAGAAAAATCAAACAGTCGTACCAACTGTACCAAATTGTTCACTTTAGAACGAGGTAAGTGACCACATTTGAACTCTTCAGTTTCCATAACAAAGCGCCGTCTCTTGTGGCTGTTTAGAAGCTATATTTTGCACTGATGAGTGTTTTTATGCACCGTATTGAGCTAATGACTCCCTCTTGGGTGTTAGCAACTGCGTTGGATCTTTTCATAGCAAACCGAGTTCTAATTGTCCATAAAAAGATCATTCGGTATGGAAGTGAAATTAACTGACTCATGTCATGCACTTCATCTCAAATGTCTTTAGTGTTTTACTTTAGGAAGTAAAACAGCTTTACCATAAGAGCTCCTTTGACAGAACTGTTGAGAATTAAGTCTACGCTGCACAAAGACTGCAATAGCATGATTTTTGCTCACTATACCACTCTGACTCATAAAAAGGACTATTATGAATTCTTCAGGGACCGGCTCCACATACTAGTTTCAAACATAGACGAACAGTACAAAAAATAAAATAAAAATAAAATAAAAATAAAAGCTTCCTGTGTCATTTTTGGTTTCCTTCTCTTTTTTATTTGTGTGAAGGGATTAAAAAAAAGAGCTGGAGAAGAAAGCTTTTCTTTCCCCCTCCAAGCCGCCGCCTGCCGTCTCATGAGCCGTGGAGCCACAGGCAATGCCAAAAAAACTGCACAGCCAACCACACAGAGGACAGCTCCAGTCTCTTTGCGCTGTTTCAAGTTGTTCTCAAAAAACACGGGCCTTTCTGGATGTTCTCTCAGATCTGTACCAGGCAGACGCAAGCCACAAGGTGCCTCACAGGAGCGGAAACGCGCAGACTTTGCTGGATTCGGTTCTTAAGAGTGAGATTGGATTGGAGGCTTCTTCTTTCCTCACTTTCCTTTTGGGTGTGGTGACACCAGAAAAAGTGAACAGGGAAGTTATTGATTCTACTCCAGGCTAAGGTGGGATGTTGTTTTGAATAAGTAAAGCTGCTGGCCAGTCTTTTTCTGTGGTAATCCCTTAAAATCCATGTTTCTTTTATATTAAAATGTAAAAGAAGAAAAATGCCAACATAAGTAAGTAAACTAACTACACTTTTTTGGTATGTTTATCATATATATATTTGTTCATTTATTAATTCATCATAAATTACTGCTTGGAAGAGAAGATTCTTACCTCTCTGGTAACTTTGCCGTTGTTGTCAAAGTCGTACAGGGTGAAGGTCCACTCCTGCCTGTTATCCTCCTCCACAGACACAGCACACTCCAGCTCCTGAAACGGCACAGCATTGAACTCAGTATCATACAGTGTGTATGAGAGTGTGTATTTGTGCGTGTGTCCTGCCACTGCCCTAGTTTCATCCAGAGGGGGAAGTAATAAACGTCCCGTTCTGTGTTGACACTCACTTCAAACTGGAGCTGTTTCTGTGGCCCTGCGGGAGATTGGCTGCCCCTCTCCTGCATCTTCTCCTCCACACAGCAGCTGTCTGTCTTCTCCGGGGGTAAAGCCACTGCAATGACACACACACACGAGCACAAAGATAAAAGAGAGAGCCTGAGGATGGAGACGTTGGGTGCAGTCATAACCTGAGGATATGTCGTCGCCTTCAAGTGTTCCTTGTAAGCTCCTACTTCCTAGTTTGGCAGCCGCAATTAAGATGTGTCACACATTCAAGTGCTCCTGGTTGCAAATAAAGTTACACAGCCGAAGTCCTCACATTTTTTGTATCACTGCTTGTATTCTGAAACTGTATTCTTAGATTTATGTTATCCTGTTTAATAGCAGCAGTATATTACACAGGCAGCACAGGGCTTTGATGGGCTTAGCATGAGTAATACATGCACAGTATCTCCAACTCACAAATCAGAGGTCATTATTTAGATTTTGTTTGGCTGCTCACTTGCACTGAACTTATAGACTGCATCTACTGTATTTGTGATCACTCTCAAAGGCTGACGAAAATCAAAGCACAGTTTGGTTCTCACAGTACAAAAATGTTCTTTGGAACATTTCATGTTAGCAATCAGAGCAAACCGATCCATGACAGTGTGAGGTCAAGTCACAAGAGAGTTAAAAATCCAAGAAGCTGATTCTTTTCTTCTTTATAGACATTTTAAGGCGCTTCCACCAGCACTGAAATACACATGTGGTACCAGAATTGAGAAATGGTTCTCTAATTACACTTTTGAATCTGCATCTTGGTTTTGCAATGTTTCATGTTAGGTAACAAGTTCATTGTTTCATCACTCAGCAGCAGCAGATGTCCTGTAGACTCAAAACAGTAACATCAAGGCTGCAGCTGGAATCCACAACGACAATCCAACGCAAAAAGAAGAGATGTGGAAACTGCAACGGCACTAAATCTCCAATGGCAAAAGCTCTTCCATCACCCACACACATAGTAATGGTTTTTCAGCTCTTAGTTGAAGTATATATATCCCAATGGGTTCACGCTAAGAGGGAATGTCAAACATGAAACTGAATGGCATAACATGCCTAAAACATGATAGAATATGGCAATTGGCATTCGAATATAAATGGTGGAACTGAAACAGCGTGTGAACATCAAAAGGGCTATAGGAGGCCCCTGAGTCCCCGGCTCACTGCCGCAGAGCTCATCATTTCATTGGAATGACATTCACCGTACATTACCATCCAGATTTACAGTGCAGTCAGGCAGTCTGCAGGGAGTACTAATCTGTCACATGCACTTTACCAGTTAAACTGACGGCCAGACCTACCTGTGTAGGTTTCCCTTATCACAGAAGTCAGTGATGGTTTCACTGTACTAAGCTGTACGAAACACAGATTTTTCTAGACAGGGTTTAAAGTGAGTCGTCTTGGTGATATAAGATGTCAGACCTTAATATTTCTCCAACCCCAAATCAGCGAGCCTAGGAAAGACCTCTGTGTGCTACTGATGTGAATGCATCAGATCTCACGACATAAGCACAATTACTCTATAGGGTGACACAAAAGAGTCATAGAGGGTAGACACAATAAACACACTTCACTAATATAATCACAGTAATGCCAGTCATACATTTGTGTCACCTTTAATGTATTTTAATGTCTAAAACAGGTGTTGACTCAACATGTCTGACATCACAGTTAAAGGTGGTTACACTATGAGGGTGCCCACCCTGGTAGCACAAAAATAGTGCGACTGTCGCTGTCTAGTTCAATGTTTTAGTTTCACTGTTGGATGTTAGCCCAGATCTAATGCTACCGGATATCCTTCTCTGCTTTGAAATCCAGCATTTGTTTGACACATGAGACCGCAGAGACACACAACATGTAACTGAGATTTGGGAGGTGTACAGGTCGGCTCCTTTACAAGCCTCTATGAGTTACAGTTACCCAGACACATCCTTGCCTCATCCTCATAGATGTTTGTGTATTTTTGGCAGAAGCTCCTTCTGGCCTTTAGTTAGCCACAGACCCCCTGTGTCTTCACCTCTGGTCATTTAGCCCCGCCTCACCAACCAATCACAGTCCTACAGGCCGCTCATAAAGCAACACAGACCACACCCCTCTCTCCACCCCCCATCTCCGTTTCTCTCTCCTCCCGTCACACTTTGAAGTTCCATTCTCAAACCTTTTGGAAGAGGATCAGACCGGCTGTAAAACAGAATCACTAATTAATTAAGCCAAGTCAAATCTGAAACACTGTTTGTTTGCTCGCCAACGGAGCAGACACAACAGCCCAATTTCTTTCCTCCTGATCCAAAGCAGATCAAAGCAGACCTGTCTCATCCCTGGGTAGGGGAAAATGCCAGAAATGAAAGGCATCATCCCAGGGAGCTTTTACCAACTTTTTGGAGAGGAGCTGCATTTGGGGTCCCGCTGTTTGATCATCTGAGGTGCTCAAAGGGAACATTGTGTGCGAGGGCAAATCTGTTCCGTAGCAGGCTCAATATGGTGGTGAGATGCTTATCTTGGAGCTAATGAAATGCCGGGAGGAGTAACAGTAATCTGCTATCACCCTCCTCCCCCTCTGACCCCCTCCCCATCACAGACATAAGCCGGCTCTTTATGAGTGAAGCTGCCGCCAGGGGATTGGCTGCACATCAGATCTGAGGGGCAAGACGAGGGCAGCCGAGGCTGGCACCCTCCATGCCAAGCCTGTTCCAGCAGCTCTGCTAAGCACGTGCATGCATACACTTCATATACACACACACACAAAAACACCGGCAGGTTGGGAAAGCTGCCACACACTGTGAGCAATCACACCCGGCTTAGCTAGGATACTGTATTACACATAACTGGGCCTGTCCCCCCTCGTACACACAGGCAGCAGCGGGCTGAGTACTGGGGTGATTTTGGGTTGACTAGGATGAGACGGTCTTTGTGAGAAAGGTAAGTTTTTCACAACTGTAAAGCATATGATAAGCAAACAGTCTAGTTTGGTTACCTGTGACCAACAGTACCTGCAGGGTAGCCCACATGTGAACAAGCAATAGACGTGCTGGTGAACAGGACTCTCATCCCTTGTGAACAAAAGGTTATAAGAGCCTAATAAAAAGCCTGTGTAGGCTACTCTTCTTGCATGCCAGCTGTACTGATGTAAAGCATCCTTAAGACACTTTCATCATTGAGCCCTTCTTCCCTCCTTTGCAAATTTTGCACTAAAGTTCTTTTTTAATCCCCTCAAAACTTTCTTTGGACGTGCTTACTTATACTCAGACGAAAGAAGTCTTTCATGTGCGCTGGTTGTCCTATTGTGTCTGCTCTCTCTATTTTCTCGCTCAATTTTACTTTACTCCACTTTGTGAGATCTATGGACAACAGATTTGATCGTTGAACTAAATGTAGTTCATGCTGTTGACGTCATAAATCCTCCACAGCTGTCTTTGTTTGGGACTTAGTGTGCCTGAGGAGGTACAAAATGTCTTGCTATGTGAACATGAAGACAATGTATCCCAAACTGAAACAACAAACAGTTTAAATATCAAATTACATTCACTGGAGGATGTGATAATATTATTACATTTTAAACAATTTCAGCAATTCATGCTCTAACCAACTTTGCCTACCTGAACTGAGACTTCAATTTATCCTTCAGAAATTTTGGCACCGTCACATTTCTCAACCAAAACACCTCCCTGTTCTCGATGAAATATGAACATGAAAACCAACATATTTTTATGTCACTATTATGGAAATATTCACACATAAGTGAGTCTTTTATTACAGCAAGTTATTTAGCTCTTTGCCTGTTAATCATAGCGAATGAACGGAGCAGCTCACTCTAATTAGCAACATCTGTCTTGAAGGGAGGACTAGCCTGGCCCAGACCCAGGTTCAGCCCAAGGAGTAAAAATCATTTTAAACTCTATTAATCAGTCACATTATCTTTGGTCTCTCTGCTATTGTCCAGTGAGGCTGAACTGAAATAAAAGCAAATTTTCTGCTTCCAAATTCTGGGCTGGTCTTGCTCAACTCTGTATTTTTGCCTGCACCTCACGTCCAATCCTGTCTTTAAATGGGAGGGAGAGACTTTCTCCTCCCAGAGCTCTTAATCCAGGATCACATCACATCGGGGAAAAAACATGGAGGAATGGAGGCACTTTGCAGAGCACCGCTGGGGAGGGGCGGACGAGAGATGAAGGAGGTGGAGAGGCAGGAGGGAAGGTAAAGGGGACCTCATCAGCACATTGCTGGGGCTTAAAGAATGGGTGTGGAGCACAGGGGAAAGGATGAACCACTGATTCAAAGAGCCACACAAGTACTTAAAGGGCAATTCCAAATAGTATTTTTTGCAGATTTCTATTCAAATCGAACACTAGACTAGCGAATTTCACCAGAGAAGGGAACAAAATCTGAGAAATAAGCTGGTGTAGGAGGTGACAATAAAGCCTACCTTCTAAACGATAGTGCTCGTCACCAATCCCCTCGGCACATGCTTCATCCATAGAGTCCTGAAAAGGGAAAAAGAGGGAGAAGACATATATCACTGTCACATAAAGGACAAATCATCATATTTTTGTCACATAAAAACAAACATCTTTAACGGTGCAAATCCACACCACAGCTTTCCAGCATAGAGTGACATGCCCGAATCGAAATTACAGCGTTTATATATCTATATATGAACAAAGTTTGACAACTGTGTGCTGAGCTTAAACAGTAGCGGAAAGTTTAAGAGGATGGTAATTGCAGGACTGAAACAAACTGAGCACAAGACTGGCAGTCAGATTTGAGACTACGAAAGAAGTACCTAAATCACTGCCATCGGCCCTGCAGTGGATTCTGAGAAAGAGGGGTGACACTAGGGCTATTTCAGTGGCGGACTATCGTTGGCTTGTTTTTATCCAAAGCCGTTTTCACTCAGGACCCCTCTCCTGGCAGCTCTGTCTGTTAGTGCATACCACAGAGACTGGAGGGACATGTGATCCCCAGGCGTCGCTGTGGAAAAAGCCTGGCTCAGGTATCCAAGTGGCATTACATTCATCTGGCTAAAAAACCATTACTCACATTTTGACAAATGCATGTACATGCACATATCTGTCCTTGCATATTCTAACACATATGCATACATTCAAAGACCCACAAATTTTGCACAAAATTTTGCAAAAGGCATTTCTCTCAATCATCAAAAACTAGAAAAATTGCACAGACGCTGCTGAGACAGAACGCATTAACAGCAGACTAACCCTGATAAATGTCTTCTTGGATGTCCGTGTACAAAGCATGTATGTTTATTGTATATATGCTAGTGTGTTCATAAATGTGTATGTGTCAGAGGCAAGACTGTGACAGCGTGAGAAGGGATTTCTCTGTAATCCAGAGAGGTAGAAGGTCAGATAGTATGATCCAGCCCACTTCAGTCTAGTGCTGGCCAGGCTGCAGCGCTGTGGGTGGCCTCAGGAAGAGAATACAGCAAACCACAGGACTCAGGCTGATAGACTGATACCCCGAAGCAGGAACCCAGGATAAACCTATGTTTGTTGTTGGTATGAGTAGGTCAACACACATTTCAATATGGCTTTATGACCTTTTTCCTGTGTGTTTAATACAAGTCTGACACTGCTCAGCTTTGATGGTAAAATGGGTCTCCCTTATTTCCCACAATAAGGTCTTTAGAAATAGAATGCAGAAAAATGCTAATAAAACTCTAAACTTGCAAACAAAAGTATGTTTTTCAGCAATGAACTTGCATGCTTCAAACAAGCTTTGAAGAAAGATTTTTGAAGTTGAACCTTATGTATAATTTATATGATTGCATCAGCTTTCCAAGAAGAACCTCTTTAGCACATTTGCAAGCTAAACTGACCATTCAATTTGTCGATAAATTCATGTTAAACAGAAGACGGCTGTTCCTACAATTCTTGCATTTGTAGCATCTGTTGCCGAGTTTCTGTGTAGCAGTGAAAACATGTAATCAGAGTTATGCCTTTCATCTCATATTTTTCTTATTCATTTAGATTAAGAGTTGACCATTATGGGTTTGGTTATATTTAATTGCACAGTAATAGATTTCCATTTATTATTGGATGTTCTAGTTTAATGGTAAATGGTCTGCACTTACATAGCTCCTTTCTACCTTAGTGGTACTCAAAGCTCTTTACAATGTGTTTCGCATTCACCCATTCACACACCAATGGTGACAGACTTCCATGCAAGGTGCCTGCCTGCCATTGGGAGCAACTTCGGGTTCAGTGTCTTGCCCAAGGACACTTCGGCATGCGGAGGGGCCAGGGATCGAACCGCCAACCTTGCAATCAGTGGACAACCCGCTCTACCACCTGAGCCACAGCCGCCCAATGCCTAATACCTCTATCAGTATTTCTATTCATGAAAGAATCTGTGCAATACCACCGACATGTGCAATACTGTTATTTCTACTTACTATAGTACTTACGTGTATTTTGGTTTATTTTTATTTTTGTACTACATTTCCTAAGTGTAATCCCATAATAGTGGCCAATAAATGTTTTGTTATGGCCTCTATGACAAATGACAAGCATTTGAGAGTCTATTCAAATATGTATATCCTGAGCAAGGATCTTTGGGTTTGGGATTATTACCACATTCTTGCCATATCAT
>OMNN01074395.1:0-10804 GCA_900302755.1 Chromis chromis | reverse complement strand
GACTCCAAGAAGGCCGGGTACTCTGCACTGCTGTTCGGCCCGTAGGCCGAGACAACAGTCAGAGACCTGTCCCTGACCCGAAGGCGCAGGGATGCGACCCTCTCGTTCACTGGGGTGAACTCCAACACATGGCGGCTGATGTTTGGGGCTGTGAGCAAAGCCACACCAGCCCGCCGCCTCTCCCCGTGGGCAACTCCAGAAAAGTGGAGGGTCCAGCCCCTCTCGAGGAGCTGGGTTCCAGAGCCCAAGCTGTGCGTGGAGGTGAGCCCGACTATATCTTGCCAGTATCGCTCAACCTGCCGGACTGTCTCTGACACGTCTCTGTAACATCGCGTGGCGGTCAGGGACAGTGCCTCTGGACTGGCAGACCGGGGTGGTGGTCCCTCTTTTCAAGAAGGGGGATCGGAGGATGTGTTCCAACTATAGGGGGATCACACTCCTCAGCCTCCCCGGGAAAGTTTATTCCAGGGTACTGGAGAGGAGGATCCGGCCGATAGTCGAACCTTGGATCCAGGAGGAATAATGCGGTTTTCGTCCTGGTCGTGGAACACTGGACCAGCTCTACACCCTCTATCGGGTGCTCGAGGGTTCATGGGAGTTCGCCCAACCAGTCCACGTGCTTTGTGGATTTGGAGAAGGCGTTCGACCGTGTCCCTCGTGGCATCCTGTGGGGGGTGCTCCGGGAGTATGGGGTCCAGGACCCTTTGCTAAGGGCAGTCCGGTCCCTGTACGACCGGAGCAGGAGTTTGGTTCATATTGCCAGCAGTAAGTCAGACCTGTTTCCAGTGCGCGTTGGACCCTGGCAGGGCTGCCCTTTGTCACCGGTTCTGTTCATAATTTTTATGGACAGAATTTCTAGGTGCAGTCATGGGCCGGTAGGGGTCCGGTTCGGGGACCACAGGATCTCGTCTCTGCTTTTCGCAGATGATGTGGTCCTGTTGGCTTCATCGACCTTCAGCGTGCGCTGGGGCAGTTTGCAGCCGAGTGTGAAGCGACTGGGGTGAGGATTAGCACCTCCAAATCCGAGGCCATGGTACTCGACCGGAAAAAGGTGGCCTGCCCTCTCCGGGTTGGTGGAGAGGTCCTGCCTCAAGTGGAGAAGTTTATCTCGAGGTCTTGTTCACGAGTGAGGGGAGGATGGAGCGGGAGGTTGCAGGTGCAGTGTCTGCAGTCATGCGGTCGCTGTATCGGTCCGTCGTGGTGAAGAGGGAGCTAACCCGAAAGGCGAGGCTCTCGATTTACCAGTCAATCTATGTTCCTACCCTCACCTATGGTCATGAGCTTTGGGTTATGACCAAAAGAACGAGATCCCGGATACAAGCGGCTGAAATGAGTTTCCTCCATAGGGTGGCTGGGCACACCCTTAGAGATAGGGTGAGGAGCTCGGTCACCAGGGAGGAGCTCGGAGTAGAGCCGCTACTTCTCCACAGGAGTCAGTTGAGGTGGCTTGGACATCTGTTCCGGATGCCTTCGGGACGCCTCCCTCAGAAGGTGTTCCAGGCATGTCCCACCGGGAGGAGGCCTCGGGGTAGACCCAGGACACGCTGGAGGGACTATGTCTCTCGGCTGGCCTGGGAACGCCTCGGGATCCCACCGGATAAGCTGGGGAACGTGTCTGGGACGAAAGAAGTCTGGGCCTCCCTGCTTCGACTGCTGCCCCCACGACCCAGCCCCGGATAAGCGGAAGAAGATGGATGGATGGGTGTTAATGGATCCTGAAGAGTACAAAAATCTGGAACTCCATACCAGCCAGTTTAGAACTGATGAAGCCTCTTGGATCAGAGGTGAAATGTCTTTGACAAACTCAAGCAAGTCCAGATGCTACGATTGAAACTATCAAGACACACCACAGAAATGTTCATTTGACTAATGGCACAACTCTGTAGTCACCGTACAAAGCTTGTGGGATGACAAACCAAATAATTATTCAACATAAATAATAAATGGGGTTCATACAGAAATTACTGTACCTTTTCCAGCGTAAAGTTGCCGGTGGGTTGGCCATAGCCTCGCACTCAAATGAGTCTGGGGATGTTTTAATGATGTTCACTTCTGTGGGTGGGACTGCAAAAAAAGAAAGCAAAAGGAAGCTGTGTTATTTGACTGACTATAATGGTAAAATAAAACTAAATACGACTGTCAGGATCCTATCCCCTCAGATTTAGCAATACATCAAATCTTCTGAACTAGTTTCAAGTTTTCTTTGGATTGAATTCTGTTTTTTATTCAGTTATATCTTTTATTCCCACTTACATCAAATCAACACTGCTCCTATCAGAATAACATGTTTGAGTGCTTCTAAAAAGACGAATACATTCTTGATTTGCATTCATGATGTGAGCCATCCCTGAAATAGTTGTTGTCTGAGACTAAAAAAAAGGAAGCAGTTTCTCAGATACACAAACAGTGTAAAACAAGGTCAAAGTGATGCAGCCCACAGCAGTTTTTCAACACATTACAATAGAGAGCCGAATCTGCATATCAGTCTGCCTTAAGAGAGCTCCTAAGGTGGAAAAATGTTAGGAGTGGTGAGGAGAACTTTTAAGGAGCCTAAGGTGACTTAAGCAGACAAGATGACAGAGAGAGAGACGAGAGGAAGCAGCGATATTTCCAAAGTCTCAATTCTGCGTGTCATGGATTCCTGGGAACAAATATGAGATTCAGCTGCACATCTTCAGCTGTACCAAGTTCCAAAAGTATCAACCTCCGCAGTCATGAAATCTAATGACTGCGGAGGTCACTCGAGTGCACAGAACTCATTGTTGTATTTGTGAAAGCAGATTGGGATGACTTCTTCTTTGCAACATTGCACTTTATCACGATGGACGGAGCCATGACAAGAAGCTAAACTGTGGCCAGAAGAGGAATCATGTGGTCAGAAACAATCCTCAGAAAAACCATATGCTCCAGGTTTTAACTGGTTGGAACGAAGAGGCCCAAAGAAAACACTTGTCACACCGTTACTTCTCCACCAGCCCACACTGTTACCACAAGGCAGGGCAGGCCAACAGGTTCATGCTGTTGAAACATCTGCTATTGAAACCTTCCGAGGTGAAGATGTGACCAGTTACTTGTATTGCACACATTATGTTAATGTTACTATAATGACACCTCAGCTCACTGAATAAAGCTCATTTAAGACAGTTGAAAGCTACAAATACAAGGAAATGGACCTCAGGGATCCAGAAGGAACTTGAATGCTGAGGCTCTTTGCGACTGGAACTGTTGTTGTCTAGTGTTTACTTACTTCGTTGTCAGTTTCACAAATGAGTGGGTTGGTGAATATTGCTCAGGGTTTTTTTCTGTCCAAAGAATCTGGATGTGTTGTTAAAATTGAGTACAAGGCAACTCCATTTATTTATGGGTTGACTTTGAGCTCTGCATGCACTTTTAGTTTGTGCCAGCTGGCACCTCGACCTTTATAGCCTGATTTACAGAGAAGGCCTTGACTTTTCTCTCTCACTTGTGCAAATCAGAGAATGCAGTTTCAGGAAGGAGGATTAGGGAGGATAATTTTGTATAAGTATAAATTGAGCTTTGTGTTAGTTCAGAAAGACACAAAGTCAGCAAGTAGACCAAGACAAGGACCTTTTGTGTCCAACCGTTTACTCGTAAATCCAGCCAGACCACTTAACATGCTTTTTAACTGAGGCAGCGTTCATTCACTCTGCTGCTCCACCCTCACCACATCGCTGCATCACCAGCCTCTACAGATCCCCAAATCATCCGTACTGTTAATAATCTAGTAAGAGCCTCTCAACAGTCAAATCTAACCTCCGAGTGGCATAAGTCATCAAGAACTTTTTATTTGTTTCAGCTACTTCAGTTTCATACGTTTAAATCCACACCAGGAACGACGGACGTCCCAGCTCCGCCCATCCTCTGTCCACCGACACAAATATGAGTGTCTGCTCCAGGATAAGTTAGATCTATTTGGTTCAACTCACAGTGGGTCACTGTTGTACAGGTAGTGAAACGGCATAACCGTCTTTTATAATGACACGCTAGACTCATTGGTCGCCTAAAGGTTCTTATCTGGCGCTGCGGCCTTAGCAGATTTTAGGGGTCTTCTTTAATAACTAATGTTTTGCAGACGAAAAACAGGCCAAAGGAGCTCTCGTCATTGCCCGCTAGCTCCCATCCTACCACTCTGTTAGGATCTATTCTCCTTCCTGCAGGAAGATTAATGGCAGAGGAAACAATTGCTGTGTTGTATGACTACAATGCATCTGTCAACATCCTTGACAGTGCTCCTCAGTCACATCCGTGTCCCAGCGTATGTCTGCAACCTGCCTTGCCAACATTAGACCAAACCAGTCGAGTCCGGTTCTCTGTTTGTTCACCTCCTCCCCTTCTTGAGTCTTACATCTTAAAGTCTGAAGTCAAGATTAATTTAAGACATTTAGACCCGTAAGTTTCTTGCTCGTCTGGGAATGGATATTGTTGCAAGAGTTTCCATCTGCCTCCTCTTCAGTCTTACTCACCTTCCTCTTACACTTTCTTGGTGCAAAGTCAGTTCTCACGTAAGGTCCGGGTGTTTAGTCCCTATGTACATCAGGCTTGGGCTGTTTCTTAGATGTGGAAAGTTCATTGCACGCACTGAGACTTTCTATCCAATGCATGACCTCCCTTCATTGTCTTCTCTTAAGATAAGCATAAGCAATCCATTGATCTTAGGCTTTCAAAGCCGATTAATATCATTATAAAAGTGCTCCGACCTTCATTGCCAGTGCTCATGTGCTTTCTGTTCCTCTGCTTCTGTGATTCAGAAAGGCTAACCAATGCAAGCAGAGATGAGTCTCTGTTCAACACGGACTCTGGAAAGGCCCTGTCCAGGCCTTGGTTTGCTCGCCTCCACATCCCATGCCAATGATGTGTCTCTCCCCTAAACTACACAACTTATTCTTTCTGCTTATCCTCTGAAGAAACATAAGGGAACATATCCATTCCCTGAATGCCATCAAATATTGCTCAAAGGTCATGAGTGGTTCATATGACACGTAATCTGTCATAACTACATAGAACTTGGCCACAGTTTCATGTTAGTTCCCTCGTTCATTGTCCAACTATAGTACATCTCCTTTGTATCAAGTCACAATAACAGTGTCTTGCCAGATGTTCATCTGTTGCATTCAGCGTGCCGCTAATCCCCTGCATCCAGATGTGAAACTCTTGCCTGCTTGCATGAATCCACACAGTCTCATATCTCGCATAGTATATTTCCTTCGTATCAAGGCTCTATAATAGTGTCTTGCCAGACGTTCATCTTTTTGCATTTAGCATGCTGCTGATTCTGTGCATTCAGATGAGAAGGTCATGCTGCTTGCATGAATTCAAAGGAAATGCAACACATTTGTTGCCACACATAGGCTAATTTTTTAAAATCAAATTCCATTTCATTTCAAGGTGACTCTGCTCATCTGCTCCCTTCAGGAGCGCAGGGGTTTGGGGGTTTGTGATCTCAGGGACTGTCTGTCTCATGTTTGCTGAGATTGTTCCAGAGCATCACTCGAGCAGAGTCACTGCCAAACACAAATGCATGTCATTCCGAAATAAATGGTTAAATCTGACGAAGTGTCCTGTCTGAACTACATTTCTCAATTTCTAAAAAAGCTGCAAATGGCATAAATGTGTTAATGATAATATGTTTTAGCAATGTCCACTTGCAAAACAACATGAATCTGGACAGAAAAACAGTACTTTCATCTACTGCCAAAACCCTGTGGGAATTTGATACTGTGCAGAACTTGATTTGTTGCCTCACAAGAGAAGGTCTTTAGCAGTGAACTAAGAAAGCATTGTACTCTGTCAGTTTCTCATGTGACTACACCATGTCTTGATTTCCTTATTTTCGTCACAACAACAACAGCAACAATAGTGATACCAGTAATATCATTAAGCCACAAACTTACAGAGAATAGAAATCCTTAGCTACAGCTGTTAAGTCAAGAATAAACAACACAAAATGTATATTGTTAAAGCTGCAGTAGGAGGCAATTTAGAAAAGGCCAAAAATAAAATAAAATGCCAGAACTGGAAAATATAGAGTCATCTTCTGGCAGTTCCATTATGCCACCACATGCTGCTTTAACCACTGACTTTGTTGCAATTTATACTGTCTCACCTGCTCTTGGTAAAGGCCTGTGATTGGCTAAAACTTTCTGTTAGACTCCAGGTGAGACTTTCTAAAGCCTTTAAATAGAGAAAGAGGAGGTAAAGTCTACTTTCTTGTTATACCACCTATTGACAATAAGCTGAAAGGTTAGTGTGAAATGTGTGCTCTATCACACCAAACTAAATAATACTATCCACCTTCCTCAGCTTTAACTAAACATGTTATGCTACACAGTATATTACAAAGCAGCTGACTTTTCCAGCACAAATTGATTTTTTAAAAGAGTTTTTTGTGTGGGGGCGAATACTCGAATGTCAAATTTACTATTCGAATACCACCGCAGTGAACGAATATTCGAATATTAGGGTCCAGCCCTAGTGCACAGCCATTAGTCTTTTTATAACAAGATGATTTGATCATAAAATCATTCATGTTTTTACCTCATGGCTAAGCAATATTTGTAAGTTTTTAAGAGCAACTCCCTGAAGAGCTTGTTTTAGCTCCTGTGGTAGTGCATTGCTGCTGACTGTACTCCAGGGTATTTCTGTGTGTGTACCCTTTTAAATAATTAATATAATGAATGAAGTTAGTGACAAATTCTGAAATTGCCAATGATACAAATGAACACAAATTCTAAAAAAAATTTGTCACTGATGTATGTAAGAATGTGTATACCTACAGTGGACCTGGATGGTGAAGGGCAGAGTTTCTTTTTCCGACAGGGCTGGACTGGTGATGACGCACTGGACTGAATGATTGTTGATTTCTCTGGAAGGTACTCCGACCAGTGAGCTGACGGTGGTAGACGTACCGTTGGCATGCTGGGTGGTGTTTGTTGTCGTACGCACTTTTTCTGCCAGAGTACCAGTCATCCACTTCACTTCTGCAGGAGGCCTGGAGTCAGCAGCAGTGCAGGTAGCAAAGGACACCTCGTCATTACCCAGAGTGGGAGTATTATTCTTCAGGCTTGTGAGTGGAGGCACTAGGAGAGTCACCGTGCACAAAAAAGTCAACATGCATGCAAGAAGGCAAAAGCAACTCTGTCTCCCTCGCTCTCACACACACACACATATACATCACACATACCGAGCATCTTAAATACAAAGTTGAACTATACCAAGCACGTTTAGAGGTATCGCCGTCTTGTGACTGCCACTGGGGAACAACGTGAAGATGCATGTGTAGATCCCTTCATCCTTCAGTGTAACATTGGATAAAAGGAGAGTTCCAATGTTGTCATTAAAACTCCCAATGAATTTAAATCTTTTATCATCTCCATTGACAAACTGTGGTCCAGTTGTGGGTAGGATAGTAAAGAAATTGACATTCCGAGGTTTTTCTCTGGTCTGCCTCTGCCATGAAATCTGACTGAGGGACTCCTGAGTTTCAATAAGTCTGCAGGGTAAAGTAGCATCTCCTCCTTGAACCATGGTTGTGTTTCCACCAATCACCTGGAGTGCTGTAAAGTGAAGGAAAATGTATCAAGCTTTCAGATCACGACTCCAAAATCAAAAATACAAGGGAATCTAAGCAGAGAACCAGGAAACCACACCACTGTGCTGACTGTCTTCTTGACTAATTAGAGATATAATAAGATCTTTGGTAGAATGGGTGTCTAACACATTCTACACACCTGATTGTTTCTGGGTTGTTCGGGTCAGCTTTCCCAAACTTGTTGGGTTTTTTCCCCAACATTAAAACTTAGCTGCTCTGCGGTGAAGTAAAAATTATGGAAAAGCTGATGTATGATGAGATCGATTAAAGATAATCACCCATGGGGATGAATCTGACAATTCCTGAAGCATCTCATTATCAGTGTTATTACTAAATGACAGTCCAAGAAGTCACCCAATTTATAAATGCATTTCCCCAAAAGTACAATAAATAGGCACCTAATGTTACACAATAAGCTCAGTTCACTTTGTATTTCAAATAAAGCATTCATTCCTGATATAATCATTTATAACATGACTGTCATGACTGTTCAGGGAAAATTTCCAAAAATCATGGCTGAATTACCCAAACTGGACTTACGGGAACAGGTTTTATACTAATGCTACCTCAACCAACACACCGTTACTACAGCAGCTGCTTGCGATTTAGGGCATTTGGGGAATTAAAACAAGAGTAGACGGCCTTTAATTAGCACACCACTCCCTGTGGTGTGCACTCATGTGAAAATAGACATTCACCAAAGAGAAGTAAAGTGAGCAGGCCTTGTTTTGGACTTACAGATGCTGTTTCTTTATGCTACTCTCAAAAATACATTATTTACACAATCAAGTAAAAATCCAACTATTTTCAAGGTGATGTGGACGATGAATTCAGTTATCTCACATTAAGTCTCAATCTTATGCCATGTAGGACACTTTTAGTGGTAAACTTTCAGCTGCCTGTTGGTGCTAAACGGTTTTGGGTGGAAGTAAACATAATTCAAATCGATAAATTGGCTTATTGCCAATCTTATAAAGGTCCACAATCAGGCTATAAGGCTTTAAGGTTTTAATCGGTTTCTGATTTAGGATAATTTTGTTCTACAAAGGCAAACAGAACAATAAAATGGCACTGAAATCGCTTCTATTTTTAAAAACTAGATAGTACTATCTGTGCGTAGCTACGCTGGATCTTCTAATGCTGGGGACATTTGTCAAGGAAACTGACTGATCAGTAGGAGGTGCTTTTATACACAATGATGTCTTATCTGGAACATAACCTGCTCTGGACCAGGTGAGAGATCAGCATGTGATCAGAATGCAATATTGGAAGATGACAAGCAAGTGGAGGCAGCATGGTGCTTCGTTCAATGCTCTGCTGGGAAACCTTTAGTCCTGGTATGTGGATGTAATAATAACAATCCCAGTCAATGGATTCCTCACCTCCCAACTTAGAGGACTTGGAATGTTTTGGTGTCTGATACCACAGGACAACTTTTAGAAGACTTGTGGATCAGAATTATTATTTTGGCAACACAAGGGAGACCTTCAAAATATTAGGCAGACGTGTTGAGGTTGCAGATTACAATAAATTGAATATCCTTCATCTCACAGTTTCCTTTAAGTGTGTGTCCTCTAAAAATGCAAAAAGCCCTCTAGAGCCCGTTTTTGATTTGTCCATTCAGGGCCACTGTAGAAACACGGCAGTGCAAAATGGTGGACTCCCTAGACATTAAGGGCTTCTTATACACTATTTAACTAATTTCTGCCTATAGATCCTCAACAACCTCCAAACTGCACCTTAATGTTGTTGCTGATTGTCTGTCTTCATCTAGGGACCCTCTACATGAGTTTATAAATATTACATGCAAAATGTACTCAGGTTGGGAAAAGTACACCATAAAGTTCCCCTGTTACTGATATATATCATAGAGCAGTGGTTCTCAACTGGTGGGATTTAGATTTTAGATTTAGCTCTGCCAGCTTATTGGAGAAATTTATGCTAAAACGTGCCAAAAATATCCCAACATGTGCTCAGAATCTGTCAAAATGGGCCCAAATATGCCCAGAACTTTGCAAAAGTGTCCAAATATACCAAAATGAGCAAAAAATAAGCCAAAAAATGTTCCCAGGCTGTATCAAAATGCGTCAGAAACAGCAAACTTCGAAAATTTGGGTCGCGACCGTTATTAATAGAGACATAGCGGTGTTAACATTCATGCATCAGTGTGTAAGCAGGCTGCTCCACGGCTGCGTTTGGGGTAAAAGAAAAAAACAAAAACAACGTTCCGGCCACCGTCCTGGAAACGAACCTGGCCAGTGTCGCAGCTTTGTCTAGAACAGACAATGACACTGCATTGTAGAAGTACATCAGTGTCCACAGACACCATATATTTATATTACCATAGATGTCTGCGGACACAGATGTGGAGGAGTGACCGTGGCTGTATTTATGGCGATGTGTGACTCCATAAAACGTTTTCCACTGGCAAAGTCTTATTACAGTCCGAAGCCCCAAGACAACTGTAACAGCTTAGCAGAAAAACGACCATTAGCGAGATAAACGAGGAGGCCACGTACCTTCCGTGTGTCTGATCAGGTAGAGAGCTAAAGTCAACAGCAGACCGCACCCCACAACACTTCCATGGTTTGTGTTCATTTAGGACACAAACAACGGATCTGCCTTCATCAACACGACGTGGAAACAGCACCGTAGCTGCAAACGCCATCGAAGCTGAAAAAAAATAAATTGTGCTGCGCGTCTATTTCACATTTTACGGTTAGCTAAGATAATCCTTTATTGGTTGGAAATTCAGGTATTTCAGAAGGATGCTGCCTCTGAATAGGAACACAGCTACAGATCTGTCAAGAAATATGGAATCAAATCAGACTCATCAGATTTTGAATTTTAAAAGCCGTTGAATTTCTAACTTTTAATTTTTTTGTATTGAAATTATGTATCTGTAAAAATTTAAGTTGACTGCAGCATTTAAAAAAATACTTACATCCTAAAATCATGCTCAGTGTGCATTCATTGCTATACATGCAGATTTCTGAAACTCTAAACCTTAATCAAATCAAATTGTTATCAGCAAGCTCCACCATACTCTTGTTCAACACTTGGCATACTTTTGTCATTATCAGATCAGGTAAAATTACAATGTAGTTATATGTGATGGCCTTTATAGTCTCTTGATCTCACTCTAGATCTGTCTATGCAAAGGAGGTCTGTTGTTTTCATCATAATTGTGGGGTT
>OMNN01074389.1:11685-42796 GCA_900302755.1 Chromis chromis | reverse complement strand
GGGCACGAAGGAAATGACCGTAATGACACCATATTGGCTGTTAAGCGCAATGACGTTGGCTTTACAGCCAATATGGTGTCATTACGGTAATTTTATGGTAATTTCATCCAGCGGATTCCTCGGGAGGCACGAATGAAATTACCGTAATGACACCATATTGGCTGTAAAGCGCAATGACGTTGCGCTTTACAGCCAATATGGTGTCATTACGGTAATTTTATGGTAATTTCATCCAGAGGATTCCTGCTGGGGCACAAATGAAATTACCGTAATGGCAATGTCGTTGCGCTTTACAGCCAATATAGTGTCATCATGGTAATTTTACGGTAATTTCATCCAGAGGATTCCTGCTGGGGCACAAAAGAAATTACCATAATGACACTATATTGGCTGTAAAGCGCAACGCCTCAGCTTTCAAAAACCGTTTGATTTTTTTCCAATAGCACAAACGGTGACATTCACGGTATTCGAAAGTGCGCTTGCCTAAACGTGTCGCCGATGACACACGAGGACTTAAAGGGTTAAGATAATAAAGATGGCTATTTTTATTTCCCCTCAGTGATCACTGTAAATGTGTGGCAGCCCCAGTAGCTTAGCAAGCTTAACAAGAGTGTATCGGATTCATAATTGCAGCGTTAAATAATGGTCATCTAAAGAGTGAGCTGACCAGAGTTTATTGTGCTCTCATGCATTCCTAAATAGGTTTTTACTGGTGCGCTCTTTGCCCCGGCCGTCACATGATGTCATGACACGTGTTTCGGATTAGATCTTGCATTAGATGTTCACATTTATGGTAAACTGTAGTTAGAAATGTATAAAATCACAGCAAGACATGCAACAAGAGTCCTTTTTTTGCATGAATATACTCTCAGGTATAGTTATGTAAAAACAAATTGATAAATCTCCTGTTTTCCAAATGATTTGCCTGATATGAAATGGAGAATAAACAAGTCACCCATTTGAAAAGCAGTTACCATTAAGTGCTGAATAATTCATTTGTGTTCTCTTTGCTTTTTAGCTAATTGCTGTACCATCAGCGGAGGTTATCCTGCTGAATTCTGTGGTTTAAAGTTTTAAAATGATCAGGCATTAATGTTGAGTACTAGATGATCTCAGTCCGCCAAGTTCTGACAAAGCCTCAATGAGAGTCGAGTCAAAATCAGCCTATAATGCAGCTAAACGTTATTTATGCTCTAAATTAATCAGATGGTGTGCTAATGCAGTGGTTCTCAACTGGTGGGTCGGGACCCAAAAGTAGGTCGCGAAGCCATTTTTAGAGGGTCGCAGAAGCATGCCCCCCCCCAAAAAAGTAATGGTATAAAGTCTTTTATTTTAAAGGATGTGTTTCTTATGACACAGTTTGCTTTCAATAGCAGGATATTTAGTGGTGGTGACACCAGTAGTTGTCCACTATTAACCTCTAGATGTGGCTCTGCCAGCTTATTGGAGACATTTATGCTAAAACGTGCCAAAAATAAACCAACATGTGTTCAGAATCTGTCAGAATGGGACAAAATATGACCAAAACTTGGCAAAAGTGTCCAAATAGACCAACATGAGCAAAAACGTAAGCCCATTTCCCCAAACTGTATCAAAATGCGTTGAGACTACACCCAGATAAACCTTCATTTGTTAACAGGAACAGCAAACTTCAAAAATTTGGGTCGCGACCGTTATTAATAGAGACATAGTGGGTCCTGAGGCTGGACCAGTTGAGAACCACTGCATTAAGGAATACTCCTCATTCAAGTATCTTTTGACCATTACAAAAAAATATGACATTATTAGAATTTGCAATGCAATTCCAGAAAGAAAGAAAAAAGTCAGAATGACAAAAGGAAGGTAGAAGCTTGTGAGACTTGAAAACTGTCAAAAGGAGAGAAAAGGACAAAGAGGTGACAGAAAAACAAGCCTTCATCACAGTAAGAAGAAAGATGAGTAGATATGGACCTCTGCTCTGCATAGTTAATTCTTCTCATCACGTTAAAAAAATCTGCTGGAAAAGATTTTTGTTGCGTTGCGTACATGAATTTTTATTAGCCTGGAACCACATAAAGACCACAGGAATGTCTTTGTGGTTTTCTCAGGGTCTCGTGGGTTCGTGGGTTTCAGGAGTCCTCTTCAAGCATGCATATACAATTTAACATTTTTAAGCAAGTTGTGTTCCAGGAAAACTCAATAAACCTTACAGCCTCATCAAGAAATTATGGATGTCCCTTAAGAAATCCACAGGCCTCTGGGACCCTTTAAAGACAGTTAGAAAAAACAGCAAAGAGCCCCAAAACCTTCATTAATCACTACTGAAAATCATCCTGGAGGAACCTTATAAACACACTGCAGAAACTGTACAACACGTTCAACAAAAAAGGGGCCTTTCATAGATCCACTGAGCTCCTAAAGAAACCTTTCAAAAGACACCAAAGGGAGGAACCCCCCTATATTTGGGACAACTTAAACCTGGAACTCTCAATTACCCTAGAACCCTTTTATTACCACTGGAACAACCTTGGGGACAGCTGGAAGATGTTCAGTGACCCTAGTAACACAGTTTGGTGGCCCTGAAGTCCCACAAGAAACCCCACAGAGAAGCTGAAGGAACCTTATTATTGCCTCGGCGAATTCTCCTCTGGAACATTCTGAATAGTCTCGTCCTTTTCTGAAACCCTCTTCCGTTCCTGAATCCTACATTGAAATAAGGACAGAGCAGAGGGCAGGCTCAGGAGCAGTCTGACCTCTTGTGGCAAAAAGACAAAAGTGCAGTAGATCTATTATCATGTTCCTTATGCCATCCATCTTAGAACACAACGTTATGACAGCCTTTTATATATCAGCTCCTTGTAATTGCATTGTTAAACCACACAAGGCCCATGGTCAAGCAGCAGCTATGAGATTACAGAGAAAATGCTTTGCAAAGTGTTCCATCAATAATTCAGTCTTCACTTCTCCCACAAGGGTCAGTTACCGCCTCTCCACTTGTATGTTGCAGGAAAATCGATTCCTCTGCTACTAGATATTCACTTAACAACACTTCAGCGTGTCTCAGTCAAAGCTGTTGCGTAAAACTGTTCTGCCACTGTGTGCAATTCTTAGATATATATACTGTATCTATGAAACTCGCCTTCTTCTGGTTCCTTTGTGCGACTGTATCTGTAGTTTATGCTCCATCAAACCAAATGAGTCTTGAATTTGATTAGATGAGAATGTGTTTTCTTGCCCAGTAGCTGAGGAGAGCAGGAGGAATGTCTAACATCCACACATGTGATGCTCCTCAGTGGGAAGCCACAGACATTCAGCAACAATCACTTCTGTGGTCCCCTGAGGCAAAGAGAGAGAGATGGAGGATTTTCAGTTACTGGAGGGTTATGAAATAATGCCGTTTATAGGCACAGCATGCATGAAGCAGTGTTTTTACTTTCTACTGTCAACTTATGATGGAATACAAGTGTGATTACTTTAATTCTCTTACTGCAAACAAGTAATAATTCAGCTTCTGGGGAGATTAAACCTCTCCTTGTTACAGTGTCTGTCAATGTGGGAATTCCCGAGTCTGAGAAATTTATGGAAATGAACTTTCTTGGAGGTATATTTTAAAACCTTTAACAAGGTCAAGCTGACAGACCACCGTGCTCTTTATAGACCCACCCTGCTTCACATTCACATAGATTCACATTTCACACTTGGATCTGCCCTGGACAGTCCTCCGCTCTGAGTCCGTGGGAGCTGAGCAAAAAATCAGGCACTCAAGGAGAACAAGAGTCAACACGTAACAATTCTGGGCATGGTTTGGTTGCATTCAAATTGTAGTATTAAATGTGTAGTCAACAACAAAATCAGCCCTGATGAGGCTTTGATGAAGGCTTGTTTAGTAGAAGGCATAAGCTGTAATACAAATGTGAAATTGAGGCCTGTTTTTTGGGGCATCTGGCCATCTCAGCATGAAAACACATAAAACTTGTTGCTAAATGGTGCAGTAAGGTTAATGTTAGCTGGAAGCAGAAAGCAGAACTGAACCATTATCACCATATATTGTCAAGCTCTGATCTAAAAATCCAGTCATGTCTAAAAGTCCTGCCGCTTAAATATACAACTAAATTCAGGCATCAAATTCAAGATTAGAAGCACTTGAACATCCAAATTACCAAAGAGAGTTTGTCCAGTATTTCAGACCTAACTGTTTGGATCACATGACTTGCTGAACATGAGCTGATAGGATATTCAGGTTCAGTTGTTTATAAACCTTTTTTAGCACAGACATTTTGACATATAATAGCAGAAAACAAATAGTCTAAGCCAGTGGTTCTCAACTGGTCCAGCCTCAGGACCCACTATGTCTCCATTAATAACGGTCGCGACCCAAATTTTTGAAGTTTGCTGTTCCTGTTAACAAATGAAGGTTTATCTGGGTGTAGTCTCAACGCATTTTGATACAACTTTGGAAAATTTTGCTTATTTTTTTGCTCATTTTGGTATATTTGGACACTTTTGCCAAGTTTTGGACATATTTTGACCCATTTTGACAGAAAATGCTTCTGCGACCCTCTAAGAATGGCTTCGCGACCCACTTTTGGGTCCCGACCCACCAACTGAGAACCACTGGTCTAAAAAATAGCAGGTTTACTTGATGTCTTTGAATTGTGCAGGCAGGCTCACTGTGGAGGACGCTGGGATACTTGTTGGAACCCATTGTTCACCAAAATTTGCTTGGCCTTTGCTTTCCCTGCCCAGATAAGTCAAACTATTCATGTCCTCTGCATTTGTTTTTATATTGACTTATTGTTTTAGCCACTTGGAGGCAGCAGAAACAAAAGTTGTGAACACTGTCATTGTCACCTTTTAGGCAACCTGGCTAGCAAACGGTTGCTTATTTGCACATCTATCAGTTTCAGAGCAATACTATCATTCATGCAGAGCCATGTCTCTGGTCAGAGAGTGAACCTAAGTTGAATATTCATGATCTTTAATCTCCTTTTTTATTCTCTACCAGTCCGTAAGGGATTTTCCTGGCTCTTTACAGTTAAATGTTTACCAGTTAATCTTTAACTGTGTTAGTCTGCTGTAAAGCTGCAACAGCTATACGATTTATTGATTACTTGTCTCCTCATGAATTAATCAGCATCTATTTTAATAAAGGTTTAATCGGTATGTTTCATTTTTGTAAAAATTCTGAGCTCTAAAATTCTCCTCTAGTAAATTAAATATCTTTGGGTTGTGGCCAAAACAAGACACATGAAGATGACTCTGTTTTCCACTGATAACCTCTGTGCCAAGTCTAAGCAGCTGTCTCTCTGTTTTTCAGGGTTAGACTGTGCAAGTAGCACACTGTCCATGGCATCATTTAATCAGGACGACCACTGCAGCTCTGACTAGTGGTACTATGGCTCTACACCTCCTGGTTATTGCTGTAACTGTGTGTTGACTAATTTTGTTTGCCACCAGTTGGTGACCCTCAACCCCCGCAGAGCCATGATAATCACATTACAGCCAACAACAGGGACATAAACCAAACCCGACTTGGATGCACTCAGACGTGGATTTGCATAAATCCAAACAGTACAATAAGCAGTTAAACGGTGTGGCTCTGTATCCTTTTCCAGCTTTGTGAAGTCTCACAATTACATTCTTCAGTTCATCTGATAATCTGTGGAGCCATGATGGAGACATGCATAAAGGTTCTGGTGTCCACAGCTCATTTTACAACCATGTTCATGTCACTGGACTACTTGGAAATTAAATGTAACTCAGTATTGTTTCACTGATAACAAGTTTCCTAAGAGGAAATACTCTGCTGACCAACTCAGAACTAATACAGTTGTTTAGGTGATACAATTTTGAATCATTTTACATTTAAATGATATTGCACAGGAGTGTACTTAATTCTGCTGTGTATAGATGGGAAGGTCAGTAGCACTTTGAAGTCTGTATGTTAAGTCCACAGGAGGAATAGTGAGGCAGTTGACCTGGACTGAGCATGACCTGCAGCAAAGTTTTCATGGATGTACAACCAGTAATTCATCTGTTCACTTCATCTGTGCTTTGTCTTGAGCTATGAAGCCACAACCTATCATTTTTACCATCTGTTGCCTCTGGACTTAATAAATAAGAAAACAATGTGTCAGTTTCTGAGTGGGAGGTGTTTGGTTTGGTTTCGCTGTGCAAACAGCTAAGCTAACAGCGCAGTGAAAAGAAGCCTCCTCACTTCCTGCTCTCCTCATGTCTAATTCTGTCTATTCTTTGTATGATCACCATTTCATGACTTTTGAATGCCTGTGAATAAAGCTCACACCTTTGATATAAAGCTAAGAGTGCTGGCTGAGTCCCATTTGGACTGTATGTGCTTGTCATGATCTTATCGTCAACCAGTAGGATTCTTTGTGTTTTCTGGAGTCTTTGCAAGATCTACATTTCACTTTTACATGTCAGTCATAAGTCAGAAGAGAAAACTTGTATAGAGCTCCTTGTTCTCCTCCTACTTGCTGGCTTTCACTTTTGCTTTCTTTGCAGAGGTCAGAAAAAAACATGAGCCAAGCACAACATTAAGAATGCTGGGAAATACCTCACTGAGACAACGGAGGACAGTTTGTCGTCCAAGACGACTTTGTGAGGAAGTGTGAGGGACTTTCTGTGGCTTGCCTGCGCATGTGGAAGTCTCACTTCCATTTGTCTCAATAACTGAGTAATCACAGTTGCATGTATTGTGTGTTACGGTCTCGTGCTGCCAGAACTCCCACTGTGTCAGGCACAATGAAACCATAATATTAGCTCTAGAGTCACATGATCGAGTGAGCATGTTGAAAACCACCGTCTGCAGATTGACCGCTCTTCCCTCCCATTCCTGCCACTTCTGGTCTCTTCTACAGAAGCACCAAAATAGCCTCTTTGCTCTGAGGAAAACATATTTTCATGACACCAAGCTAAATGGTTTCTACGCCCTGTGAAGAAGAAAAAAAAAAAAGAAAGATGTGAAAATGGGGAGGACTTTTGCTGGCTAATGGCTCTTGGCCTGCAGCAAAGTTGGCAAGGTCTCTCAAGGCTATACCAACAGGAAATTGCATTAATCCCGAGCTGGGCTGGAGTAATTCACTCCCTTCTTTATTTAAGGCTTTGCCAGAGTTTCTGCAGACCACCTCGGCTGTCCTGGTAGAGAAGAACAGGAGTGGGAGGCCTCAGGGCCCGATTTAAACCTCCCCTCCATGTGCTCCCTAATTGGTTTAATGACTGTAATTATCTGCTGGGGTGCATGTTGTGCAGGGGACGATTAATGGGCTCCAAAGCATATGCAGACAGGCGGAAATTAAGAGAGGGGGGCACTGAGACAAAGAATAGCTGTGTAGAAGAACAGAGCCATAACGCTGCAGAGGGAGAGAAGCGTCCTGCTGGGTAACAGAAACAGAACAATGACACAGCGCTTTGGAGGGGCTTTTCTTTATGGGATTTTGGTTTAAAATGTTATGCTAACTTCTGGGGCTTGGTTCCTCTTTAGATATATAAAAAAAACATTTAATGAGATGTAATCTGAGGCACATATGGGCCTATACAGGATGTACCACCCATGCAGTTGAAAGGTAAAAGTGAACTTTAATGATGCTAAAGAAAACATCTGTATACAAACAGCCAGCTCAGTGACTGAAAGCTGAATATACAGCTTACAATGCAGAACTACTGACGCTCTGTGAGTGAAAGATTTCTGTCTGTTAGGATTTTCATTCATTTCTTATTCAATAAAACTCCCAGCTTCTCAATTGAAACACACACGAAAGTAATCTACGCAAGTTAGGATCACAGTAGTAAAGTGTCCAACTCTAGAGCTGCAACCAGCAACAAACTTGGATCAGTATGAACTCCAAGCAGTTTCTGTGCTCCTGTCACATTTTTTACTCACTGTAGGTTCAGTTTTCACTCCAATATAAAGCCCTGCCCCTCTATGGAAACAGCACAACCATGACTAGAAACTACAGCATAATAAAGTTACAATACCATAAATGATAAGAAAGCTGGATTTCTGTGGCACAAACACTTAAAGATCACCCACCGTCACATTTTGGGGTTGAGAAGGTGAAGATTCAATGGATTGTTTGATCTATACCACGGGTGCCCAACCCTGGTCCTCGAGGGCCCCTATCCTGCATGTTTTAGATGTTTCCCTCTTCCAACACACCTGATTCAAATGATCATCTCATCATCAAGCTCTGCAGAAGCCTGATAACGATCCTGATCATTTGAATCAGGTGTGTTGGAAGAGGGAAGCATGTAGAACATGCAGGATAGTGGCCCTCGAGGACCAGGGTTGGGCATCCCTGATCTATACAGTGTTAGAACATTGTGAAAAATGTTCATTACAATGTCTCTATTTAGACATTTTGGTCAAACAACAGTTTTAAACCCAGTTTGTTACCAGATGAGACAAGAAAAAGTGTCAAATCCTCAGGAACAGTCAGTTATCAAAGTGCTTGGATTGAATTGCTATGCTTTTTCACTCTATGTATGTCCTGTGTTTGAGTATCATTATTTAATTAATACAGGTACATTTTACTGTCAGTTGGGTCAGTCTGTGTCATTTCAATTCAGTTCAATTCAATTCAATTCAATTTTATTTATGTAGCGCATATTTACAACATGTCATCACATAGTGCTTATCATCATAAGGAAGAACAAAACAGGAAACAGAAAACCCAACAATCCAAATCGCTTTTGGATTCCCTATAAGCAAGCAGTCCGCAACGGTGGGAAGGAACCAAAAAACCCCTAGATTAGGGAGGGGGAAAAAAAAACTCCGACAGAACCAGGCTCAGGGAGGAAGGCCTGAGACTGGTCTGCCTCGACTGGTTTCAGATAGCAGTGTTACTCCAACTTGTCCGATTTTGTTCAGAGTTTACTTATTTGTTTATTTGAGACCCAAAACTAAATCCTGTGAAATATTTTGGCTGAGTTTTGAAAAGAAAGTTCTTCCATCAACAGATATAATTCTGTATGCTGAGTTCTGGAATAGCAGTCCACTGTTTACACAGCACACAGCACGTGACATGTATTTACTGCAGAAACTGAATATCTGGTTTTCATTTGGACCTTACTCCAGTATACATTTGTTTTTAGTTCTCTGTTTGTTAAGAGCTACTCACAACCTGAGTCACTGGTAGAAGTTTTCGGCATATCCTTCCATCAGCTGTACTCACTTTATGCTGCAGAGGGCCTCAGGAGGCTGGAGTCCATCCCAGCTGACGGAGGGGGAGAGGCGGGGTGCACCCTGGACAGGTCACCAGTCCATCGCAGGCCTTGTTTCAGGCATATCGCTCCATAAATGACAGTTGTCTTGGGCCTATCAGAGCCACTCAACCCACTCCACTGATCTGTCCTCCCCTTTAATCAAATGTGGATTTTTGTGGCTCCAGTAGCTTCCAACAATGGCACTAAGGAGTAACCTCTAATCCAAGCTTCTGGAACCCGTGGATTTCATTTCAGACATGTTTTTGTCAAATAAAAATGTCCATTTAAAAACTGAGAAGAACAAAATAAGTAAATCGTGAGAGAAAAATGTAATCTACACATAGCTGTTGTGAACTTAATACTGAGAGAGTCGCAGAATATAATAACTTCTTGTTTGAATGGAGATCTATTTGAAATGTTTCACTGGTAGACAGTGACAAAGGCTTGTCTTTCTGTCCCAGATGACCTGAAGATTTTTGTAGCCGTCTGACTCTCACTTGGATTACTGAGATGCCCTCACCTTCATTATCCAGCTTTGAAACAGAATATGTGTGCAGGCTCTTGTGAAGATGGATCTTTCGCGTGATGAGTGACATCAGCAGTGTGATTTACAGAAATATGGAGTGAATTAGCCCAGCGTTTCAAAATATACAAGGAGTCTGCAGGAAGACGAGGCTTGTGTCGACAGCAGCTTGTGTTACTGCTCTACACTCCCCCTCATGTCGCCTGTGTTGACATCAAACAGGACTCGGAGCACAATTTGGGAAATGCTCGATACCGGTAATAATTATTTGCTCCTTGCTGTCTCGTTAAACAAGTTCATTAAAGCATTTCGTTCCAGCTGCTTTTAAATGGATTAAACCTGGAGAGGTGCCTTGGCAGCATTCAGAGAGTAATCTTGGATCAGGCCATGTAAGATCTTTTGCAGAGAATGCAGTGAAAATAGGAAAATTGAGGGGCTTGAAGGAGACTTAGCAAGCAGAACAATCTGCTAAAGCCCCGGAGTGCTGGTGAGAGAAACTGCAGCGGAAAGACGCAGGAAGACCAATATAGACAGAAATTGGAGGATGTGTTTTCTGGTCAGGAACCCATTGCTAAAATTAGCAAGGATGTAAATTCCTGAGCGTTGCCGGTTTTTCAAATCCGTGCATGACACTGAGAGTTGCCAGAAGAACATAAAACATAAAACAAAAAAAAATGTAAGGGCGGCGGGATAGGGAGAGGTCATACATGAGCAGTGCCATGGTAATGTTTTCCTTCTTCCTTACTTCTTTTTAAATTGACCATCGCCCTGAGAACAAAGACATCTAACAAGCCACAAGAAGGAGGGGAAAAGCTCTGAAAGCGAAAGCCGCGGCCCCCACGCTCAACAGTCCCCAGGGGGAGGCTCGGGCCCTGGACGCCAAACCTTCAACACAATCACCACACATGCTATTGTGGCCTGCAGTAAAGCTCAAATCTGCAGCTAACCCCCTCCACCTCCACCCTCACCAGCCCCCCCTGCTCTCTCTCTGTCTTTCCATGCATCCCTGTCATTTACAGCCCTAATGACAAGACACAAACTTCCACACATTCAACCCCCGCAGAGCGATGATAATCACATTACAGCCGATGACAGGGACATAAACCAAACCCGACTTGGATGCACTCAGACGTGGATTTGCATAAATCCAAACAGTACAATCAGCAGTTAAACGGTGTGGCTCTGCTCCGCTTTTTCCATCGTGGATGGAAGAGAGAGAGAAAAAAAATCCACCACGCTGTGCAACGCCGAGGGAAGGGATAGATGGAGATGGAAAATAGTGGAAGACTTTCTCAGTTTACAGTCGCCACATAAAGCCAGGACTATTTCGAGGCATCCTATTGGTTTAACAGAGGCGGGAACACACAGCCAGCTGAAAGTCAAGGACGAAGCCTCATGAGAGACTTAGTGGCAGATCCAAGTTCCCATGCTCCCATGTGTTGGACTCTTTCTTGCTACTTTTCTGTTTACATGCAGATTAATTCAACAGCTAAATATTGACATTCCTCTTTCTACTGTGTGGTTCTTATCTGAGAAGTGCATTTAAGGCTTTGTCACTTGCATCAATCAACAAAAGCTGATAATGTTCAAAATGCGGGGCGCCAGGGACTTCCCTGCACAGCAAGGTCAGAGTGAGATAAGGCAAAGTGGAGTGTCAAGGTGAAGTGAGGAGTGAATGTGGGGCATGTACGGACTTGCTGGATTCTTGTACAGTTACATTTTATTGCCATTTTGGTTCTCAGCAGGTGTGAGTCTTCAAATCTGAAAACTGAACCGATGACACATTCCACTGACAACACTTGACACTTATATTTGCAGTGTGTCCTGCCTGGCCACTGTCTGTCTGCTGCCATGCTGCATTCCCATGAAGGTCAGACGTTATAAGCTCCCTAACATTTGTGACCTCTGCCCTCTACATGTTTCAGTGGTTAAGTGTTTGGAAAAAAAACTGTAAATGTAGGTAACACAAAAAGTGCACTCCACTGATTTTATTTTGCTGTGGCTGAATTTAAGGAGCACCATCATTTTTCATTGTTAGAATGTGGACTGAAACACCACACACTCTGAGGCAGTGGTTCCCAACCTTTTTTGGTCCGTGACCCCATTTTGACATCCCAAATTTCAGGCGACCCCAGAGACTTTTTTTTTTTTCTAGACTTAGTTTTCGATCAAAGATGTCCGTTACACATGCAAGGAGGCACATGTTCTGCTGGTCACACAGGAAGTCAACACAATCTGTATTTTTCCACATCCATGGAAAACACCAACAGTTTGTTTCTTATGGAGCTAAAACAGAGACAGTATAGGTTGTCACTGAAAAAAAGAATTTGTCATAGAAAATAAAGACATTTTATGACAAATTTTGGAGTAGAAGTTTTTTTTCTTGTTCAAGTTTGTGAGTCAGGTTGAAGCAAGGAAACTGAAGTAGTGGTAACTGTAAAGTCACGTGATCTCGGCCTTCAATCAAGATGCTCCAGCTCAGATATTTTTAAATGCTGCATTTTATTTGAACTAGATTTATATTCGAGAAAGTGAAATAAAGTATAGAATACAGTTGTGTAAGATTGTGTGTAGTGTTTTAATTTTAAAAAGAAGAAGAATTAGTTAAAAAAAATATTTTTATCAGTAATTTTTTTTAAATCAATTAATAGACATTTCAGGCGACCCCATTTGAATTCCAGGTGACCCCATGTGGGGTCCCGACCCCAAGGTTGAAAAACACTGCTCTAAGGCCTGAGCAGGCCCTCCAACAAAACCCTGACCAACTTGGCTCAAGGAGCTGCACTGATCATCATATACACACATTTTTTGTGATTACTTTGAAAATAAATGTCTTATTCCTATTGATGGTTGTAGCAAAAGATCCAATATGTGCCATGTGGAGGATCTGTAAAGTCCTGTTTTATAGTATTATAAATAGCTGTGCTGTGTTTTGACATGAGATAAGCCTTCTAATGAATAGATCTATTACTCACACTAGACCTTCTGGTTCATATTTCATGGCTCACTGACACTTTATGCAACACACCTTCCTTCTTTTATGATGCAGAGCTGACAATTTAATTATTAAAATCTAAACTGGATCTTATTTCCATAGGTTCAGCCATCATTTCTGTTGGTTAAGATAATACTGTACTCACCAAAATATGTGCTAAGGTCTGGGAACCTGGCGACATTGTTACAACAAAGACTAACAGGACAAGAGACAGGCGGAGTCAGACAGTCAGACAGGCTGCCAACAGCCAGCAGTTTAGACAGATTATCTAAATCACTTTATTTGTAAGTCAGCGGTAATCCTCCATTATGTACGACAAGTATGGCAAGTTTACCCAGGAGGAAAGTCAATGGGAAAAGTGTGGTGGATGTTTACAACAGATTTGATAAAATACTATTTAAAAGATAATATGAATTTTATTTGTCGGAGCTGAACGAGGAGGGCGTGATACAGTCAGTGGTGATTTGGAGCCGATGGAAAGGTTTATTGGGATTATCACAAGGAATGGAACAGTGATCAGTTAGTTAGCACCACTTTAATAAGGACTTCAGTGCTGTGTTGAGAGAAGGTCTTGGGAGAAGGTGGGGCATCCAGATAGCTCACCTGGTTGAACCGACTGTAACATCCCAGGGTTGATTCCAGCCCAGGGCCCTTCTTGCCCCCCTTCTTGTCTCCATGCAGCGATCTCTACAATAAAAAGCTTAAAAAATATTCTCTGAAATATTGCAAAACTGAAAACAGGCAATGCATGAGATGTTATTAATGTGGGGGCTGAAGGAAAGTGTAGTGTGAAGAATGACACCAAGCCCTTTAGCTTAATAATTATAGTATTTGGAGGGAAGTGTGGAGCAGACAGTCATCGTGAACATATTGAAGGCGTTGGTTTGGGAAAGAGAGTTTGAGAAATTAGTTTGACATCCAGATGTTGATGGCTTGGAGACAGCTGCTGAGGGGGGGAGGAGCTGTTTGGGTTTGTGGTGATGTAGATTTGGCTGTCACTGTGAGGTGGTAGCAATGGAAGTGTATTCCAAAGGTGGAGGAAATATCTGATGTACAACAACTGTCCCGGCACTGATCTCTGAGGACACCTGAGGTCAGTCAGGAAGTGAAGTGCATTTCGGTCATTTGCTTTAAAAATGACTAATGAATTCCCTGCTGATCTCTTCACTGTGTGTTTGATTGTCTGGCAGACGTCTGACTTGTGTTTCTGGTTTAACTGCTTTCCCACATTAACTTAGTGAGTTTAGAATATTTTTATTTTTAGCAGGAATAGGCCTTTGTCTTTCATCCAACACATTTTAATGTAAGGAAATGAATGATGGCTGAAGTCTATTAAGCTGCTCATTTTTTTCAGATTTTGCGCATGTTGCTTCACTGTCACACTGTCATGACTTACTGGGACACATTTACTGTTATATATACTATTACATATGACTAACCTATGCTCTGTGTCCTGTGCTTGTTCTCTCTGCGGATGTCTCTGGATCTGGAGCTCCATGTCTCTGATCTGCAGCCGTTGGCCTCTCCACCTGCTGTCCTGCCATTGCTACCCCAGCCTCTCCTGCTATCCCCTCCCCCCTCATCCCCATTCCCAGCCCAACCAGTCGAGGCAGATGGCTGCCCTCCCTGAGCCTGGTTCTGTCTGAGGTTTTTTCCCCCCCTCTATCCTAGGGTTTTTTTGGTTCCTTCCCACCGCTGACTTGCTCATAGAGGGATCCAAAAGCATTTTGGATTGTTGGGTTTTCTGTTTCCTGTTCTTTCTGCTATGTAAAATGCTTTGTGATGACATGTGTTGTAAATATGCGTTATATAAATAAAACTGAATTTAATTGAATTTAAAGAATGGAGCCGTTCTGAATGTTATTAGTGACATGTGTTTTTCCCTCTATGAAAAGTCAGTGTCATTTTTATTCTTTCTTGTTCACTGTTAAGGGCTGTTCTACTTTTCTGATGAGGGAGGGAGACTAACTGACCTCCAACGCAGCCAAAGGGTTCATGGGAGAAGAAAGTCTGGCGTCACACAGCCAGTCATTTCCCAAGGCGAGAGTAATCAAATAGCAGATCTCAGCTTGATCTGTTTTTAGGAAATACAAACATCAGGGTTCATCTGAGATTTTCAAGTTTACTTTTTTTTTAATCTTGTTGTTTATTTGTTTTATTTGATTACAAAATATAAATCACATAAAACATTATCAAGACATTCAGGACATCAGATGTAATGATGCACCAGATGTTCACTACAGGTTCCAACTCTGGAACTAAAACCACCCAACAGCAGTGCAAAGATATGCAGGTGGAAGAAGAAACACTATTACATCTAAGTAATAAATAAAGCTTCCTCTAGATTGATAGTTTGCCTTATCTCATTTAGTTTTCTCTTTTACACTTTTGCTCTTATCCTTCTACCTCTTTTTGAATTAGCATATATGCTTTACCTTGGCTATCATGTTCATATGGTTGTATTCACGTGTTCATACTTGTGTTCTCTGTGATTCTTTTTAGTTCCTTCATGCACTTCTGTGCACTGATGGATGTTATTAACTTTGTGTATTCTCTCCTGCAGTTTGGTGTTTTGTCCTCTCTGTCCTGTCTTTTTGTACCTCTCTGCAGGTATTTCTGGTGCTGTTCAGAGTTCAGAGTTTATGTCCTTGTGTTTGTTGTGTGTTTTGTCACTGCTTTCCTGTCCTCTCCATCCTTTACCCTCACCCCAGCTGGTCGAGGCAGATGTCCGCCCTCCCTGAACCTGGTTCTGCTGGAGTTCTCTTCTTCTCTACTCTCTTCAAAACCCAGCTCATAGAGAATGTTTGTCATATTGTAGGTTCTTACTATTAACATATAAGTTAGTCGAGTTTATAAGACCAATTTGCATTTTATGTATTATTGCAGGGTTTTGCTTGTAATTTTTAAATTACTATGGTACATTCACAACAAATAAATAATACTGAAGGGTCCTTAACCTTACTATTTAAACTTATTAGGTAAATTCACAATGCCAACCTAATTTGACAACTAGAGAGCACTTTGACACAATGGCTGCTGTATTAAATGCACTATATAATTACCAGTGACTTGACTTCATTTGCATCAATCATACAACAGTCTTTGCCAGACTCAGTTTAAGACTTTATTGCTCCACAAATGCAATGCAAGACAATCTCAGGTGTGAATAATTCAAGAATAAAAGGACATTCAAGCTTTTTTTTTTTTATTTATTAAAAATGAGAGAGAGCAACCTCTAATTATAAACCCAGCTAAGTGTTTATCAGGATAAATAAATAAAAGTTCAAAATAAATAGACTATTAAATACAGTATAAAACAACAGGCAAAAAGGAAGGAATTGCAATGGAAGGAGTTCGCTCTTTGATGAAGGAACAAAATGTTTGGAAAGGTAGCAAAAGTAGGAGCTTTGGAAAGTGTTGGGAACTTAGAAAAATAATCAGTTTGGCAATATGGTAAAGAGTGAAATCATACAAAATGTAACTGCAACCAGTAAACCAGAGCAATAACAAAAAAAATAAAAAATCCCTTTTCCAAAGATGGGTCTACCTGCTACAACAGAATCATAGTTACATTTGAAAATACAGTCAAAATTCAAGTAAAAGAAGGTGTATATCAGTAACACAATGATTTGCAGTCATCAATTAAGAGCACTGGGGAACACAGTCCACTTTACACAACTCACCATTTGGAGAGCTGCTTCATTTAAACAGATCGAAGCAAACTCTCGCTAATCTTACACACAGAGGCACTTTAAAATGTTTTTAAATGTCTGGAATGAGTCAAGCACTTAGTTATCAAAGCCTTCAGCTTCATCCCATCTGCATGTCACTCAAACCAACAGAAAAATAAAGGAGTATTTGTAAAGCTTTAACAAAAAAACTAAATGAGACATTGAAATTGCAAACCAAACTATTATTAAGTATGAAATCATCAACCACAACAACTCATCATTGCATCTCTTTTTTTTTTTTCCAGGTATGTGCATTTTCTCTTCCCTCTTCATTGCCGGCACGCTACTAACAGCTGTACAGCATTCTAACTGTTTCAGTTCAACAGTTTCCCCACTTTGACACAATTTCTTTTAGTTCACAATTGTGACTATAATTGCCCTTTTTCATGCAATTCTGAGACAAATCAAGATCACCCGATTCTTGATCCAAGTGCTACATTATAAGTTCTCATCCCCAATGTTTTTGGTAACCGCCCACAAACAAGAAAACAAAGTGAATCTGTACACAAAGAGTACCTCAGATACTTTATGTTCTCTCTTTTTTTTTTCAAATAAAAATCACTTCTAAGATTATAGCTTAATTTCTGCACAGAGCCAGCAGGAGGCCGCTAACAACACCAGGTCCATCTGTGTTTATACACCTAAGCAGCACCGTCTCTTTAACTTTGGGCCAGCTCAAGCTCATCTCAGCCCTCCCGATGCTCCATCCTCATTGTTCTAAGAGGAAATGGAGCAAAGTGCCAAATAGAGAGAGCCTCTGTGACATCAGCGCCAACCACAAACTGAGCCAAGGCTGGACTTTACTGTTCCCATATTGTCACACTTTGCTGTGCTTCCCTTGTTTGTTTGCTCCTGGATGCAACAAGCTCAGGGTTTTTTGTAAAGCTGAAGCCATTCCCACAGGTGGATTGATTGTTGATTTTTATGAAGCAGGAATGGAAAAATAGAAAAATAAATGCATGAGCAATTCATTGTATCTGTACAGAAGACATGGATAATAAAAATACATATTTAAATATAATGAGTCTACTTGATACATCTATTGTTGTGTATTTGCTCCGTTCCCTATGGATAAGATGAAGAAATCAAAAATGTACAGTAAGTCAGTCTGATTCAGTCGACCCAAAAGGATGGCACAGTTCTCTTGGTCCTGCTGATCCAAAGCCGTCCCTGCAGTATTGCTCCAGCTCAGCTTAGAGTTCAAAGGGCTGCCTGCTGCAGTGTCTGATTTGAATTCCCTTCATTGCAAGGATCACACTGCAAACACGCTCAAGGTGCTGGTCTGGTCCTTTAAACCCAAGATGCTGTAGGCGATTCTTTTCAAATGGCCCGGCAGCCTCACCCCGATGTTCTTAATATCCCTGTAAAAGAGAGACATGACAGTAAGGAGGAGCTGCACATGGATTTACTCTTTGGCCTCATTCCAACACTTTTCACGCACATCCTTCCTGCCTCTGAAGCCTTGAAGTAATCACTGACTCATTCAACGTGATGAAATGCCAGCCTGGAGCTGAATCTGTTCATGTCTGGCTTGATCACCGAGCAAGCTAGGTGGGGTGCGTTCCAAGTTCCTAATCCGCCAAGGTTCGATTTATCTTCAACATTAAAGGATAATACAGGGGGGGTTTGCTCCTCACAGGCACATGATGCAAACCTGCAAAAGCCCTGCGACACACCAGTCCAAAGTAAAAGCCTTAATTACAGCCTTAATTACTTAACGAGGATTCTCCCTGTTGACCATGAATCACTTGTCTGGCAAGCAGAGGGTGGGTCGTAAATAACTGCTGGTTTTCCAAGAGTGCTACCAGATGCCCTGAGATGGAAACATGGGGCCACGAAATCACACCATACTGTATGACAAATACTTCAAAAGGGTTTGTCTCTGCTTTACAGTCTGCCCATCTTCCCAAGATCAGACTAACAGACATACTTATACCAAGGAAGAAGGGGAAGGGGTTCTTTTTGGCTGGTCATGTGGTTAGAAAATGCTCGTTATTGTCCCAAAGTAACCTTATATTATGTTGCTTCACTAAAGCAGTTTTTCTCCAAAAGGCTGAGTTTGTTTCATTAAATTGCCCTCTTAGTGTAATACATCTGGGAAGATCTAATTGCCTTAAACTGGCTACAGTTCAGAAGTATGTCCTGAGTGCACCTCTTCAATCTTTCCAAAGTACAGAGTTTTACATCCATCTATTTAAGTTCCTTAATCTCCTGTAGTTGCTCCTGCTCCACAGCCTATTCTCTCCTCCGTCTTTCCTACTTTAATGTTGAAGAAGCCACAAAAGGCCTTTGCCCTAAAGCAAGCAAAACTGGTGGCTTTAGGGGCTCAAGCAAAAGTGGTGGCCAGGGCAGCTGTGGGAGTGGGTGCAGGGAGGAAAGAAATGGAGAGGAAAGGAGAATAAGAACTGCAGCAACCACAAGCCACCAGCACCAGCCTACTACAAATGAGCCCACTCCATTACATTTTCCACCTTCAACATTTCTCAACTTGTAACTGAGGTTGGAAATTATATTGTGCGCAAACTACTCTATTGGCTGTAAAAAAGTAACATTTTTAGGAAAGTAAGTATATGAGCCACAGCAGGGAAGTCTGTCATAGGTTTGATGTAATATGCCGGTTTTATGTAATGACAGTAAGACCACAAAATGTTTCTTTTCTTTGCCAAGAGCATGTGAGCAGATAAAATAAATACTGTTTTGATGTGGTGTCACCAAAACTGACATCACGTCCCACTTACTCATTCTTCATCTGCAGGACCTGGTCCATGGTGATGATCCCAGCGCAGCTGAAGTTCTCGCTGTACTGACTCATCTTGATGGACTCCAGCCATTCAGACACCGACCTAAATGGAGAACCATCGGAGCCACTGGTGCTGGGCAGGCGGATGGATACACTAGTGAAGAAAAATAGATCCAAATGATAATAATCAACAGACTTTCCCACAACAAAGGCAGATGACTGAGGACTGTAATTACTAAGCAGGAAACCAGTTGGTGATAAAAACCAGTTGGAGGAGTCAGGGCGAGAGCCGATTAAGATATCAGCATCACAGCCTTTTGTCCTGTCTCACTGTTTCAGGCTTTAATGCTCCCTCACAAAAGAGAAAATATGCATTCAAGCAGACAACCCCATACAAGAAAGCTTTGGTGTTCCTCCAACAGGAGTTCACATACATTTCTTTCATTAGCCTGGCAGGTAAGGCGTCAGCGTGTCCTAATGTTGTAAGTAGAACATTTTAAAGTTAATCCCCTTTATCCTTACATGACCTTAAACATTCTGCAATTTTTTAAACTGAAATTACTGAAATAGCTGTTTTAGGTCTTTTAAAGCCCGTCCAGGTCAAGTCTTAAGATGAGGGTAAAGTCGGATGAAGAAAGACTGAATCAAGCCTCACAACATTTGACACAAACTGAAGCTTTAACAAAGGGGAGAATACTCCGGTTATCACACCACCACAAAGTCTCTCCAGTTGTTCCTTGTCTTTGTCTTCAACTGTCTTAAAACAGCAATATACTTAAAAAGCATTAAGTCTTCACAAAAAAGCCTCAATTTACTGAGGGCAAGTCACAAATCTCCAAAACATTTTCATTCCAGAGTTAATCATGTTTTTACATAGCTCCGTCTACAATCCATAGGCCAATTCATTTCATGGTGTGCGTTGTGCGTGTGTTGTGAGTAGTTTTCTTTTCTCCTGGATCTTTGCAAAAAAAAATAAAAAATTGAATTTGAACTTGAAAAGTACATTACATCATAATTCTCTATTTTTGTGACTTAAGTCTGACTTGAGTCAAAGTCTACAGCCTTGGTGCCAGAGTGTGGTCACCATTATATAAATGAATGCTGCCTCTTCTCTTAGCTTGAGGAGCTCTTTCTGCAGTTAAGAAAAGTTTCCCTTCTAAGAAGTGACCACATGACTTTGAGTGCTTATTATCAGGGTTTTATGCTACATAAGCAGATAACATCAACCAAAAGGGAAATTAAAAGAGCCCAAAAGGAGTTGGCAGAAATGAGACTAAAAATAGCATTCATATTAGTCGTACTGCAAAGGGTTTGGTTGCAGGATTGTTTCCAAGAACGGGTTGCTGATAGTGGCAGCTACTGTAGGGTCAGCACTAGAAAAATATGCATTCTAAGCACTTTGTCTGCTACGTAAATAAATCTTACCGTGGGTCAAAGTCTGCAATGGTCTTCAGGGAGTCTGGGCTCCGCAGCAACTTGTCCAGCAGGCTGACGATGTCTCCGAAACGTGGCCTCTTAGAGCGATCCTGGAGCCAGCACTGCAGCATCAGCTGGTAAACCGCTGAGGGACAGTCCATAGGGGCTGGCAGCCTGAATGCCTCATTGATAGCCTTCATCACCTACAAGCAGTTCATTTGGTGACTCATTCGCTCAGTAGTAGGATGTTTTAAACATGCAGTGAGTTCTAAAATATCTTTCAATAGAAAGATTTTAATTGTGTAGATTCCCAGTCATCTAGGTCAGGGTAATTCTAGGATGTTAGTAAAAAGCAACTGGACTTCTCTTCTTCAGTTCAGAACTGTAGAAGTATATTGGATGAGAGGTGAAATGTCCTCACGATCCTTAAAGAGAAGTCCAGTTGCTTTTTACTAAAGCTCCTAGGAGAAGGATTTAAAGTTCCAATCTATAAACCCTTACCTCGTGGTTACTCATGTCCCAGTAAGGTCTTTCACCAAAAGCCATGACCTCCCACATGACGATGCCAAAACTCCACACATCACTGGCTGAGGTGAACTTCCTGTATGCTATTGCCTCTGGAGCTGTCCAGCGAATGGGGATCTTACCTCCCTGTTCAAGAAAAACAGAGAACTGAATAAACATAACGATCCACGATGAAGCCTCTAAACCCTCTGCTGCATCTTGCTCTTGATGTGACCGGTGTGGACCTGACTGCTCAAAGCTGTCCGGCTGCTCCATAGCTACTCACACTTGTGGTGTACGTCCCCTCAGGATCGTCCTCCAGCACTCGTGACAGGCCAAAGTCAGACACTTTGCACTCGAGGGTGTTGTTGACCAGGATGTTGCGGGCAGCCAGGTCACGGTGGACGTAGCTCATGTCAGAGAGGTACTTCATGCCTGCAGCGATGCCGCGAAGCATGCCCACCAGCTGGAAGGAGGAAAACTCCCCATCATGGTCCTGATTGGAGAAAATAAGCACAGGTCAGATTTAGTCTTATGATCAACATTTTATTAAACTCTGAAAGAAACACTAGTCTGACATAGCATTCTGCAAAACAGACTGGTCTGACTGTACCTCATTCTCACTCTCCTACAGGGGAAAAAACACTGTGGCTTGTTTGTATTTTTTTTATCTAATCACAATCATATTTGGCTGAGCTAAGTGAAGGATGCAGTTTTGGTGCTCCTCAAAATAGTGAGAGGAGGAATTGTTTTGGTGAAAGATTTACACATCAGGAGGTGAGAACTGTCATTCAAATGGATAATTCACTGACAAAAAAGCAGGGCTGCCTGACAGCATTATCCAAATCCTCTGCAAAACTTGAAATTTTTAGTGTGCAGGTTGTTTTTCCAGAGGTGGTAGGTTTTGTTTCCCAAAAACAGTAACACAAAGTTAGCGGAAGGGGAGGAGAAAGCCAAAGTCAGTAAAGGCTTATACCTACAGCCTATAACTGGCAATATGGACTAAAGAAATGTTGACTATACTGCATACTATACAATACAAAATGATTTAAAAAAACCATCATCAAACACTAAACCATTTCAATCAAAGTCAGTTCCTTTACGCAAATAAAACCACTCTCATTGGTACAAATACAACATTTAACAAATATGGTGGACTCACCCTGAGGTACCGATCCAGAGCTCCATTCTCCATGTATTCAGTCACGATCATTGCATGTTTAACTGCACAAAAAAGAAAAAAAAAATTATTAACTGGCCCAAAACAGGTGAGGACAAAATGATAGTTGAGAAAATGTGTTAAAAAAAAAGCAGCAAAACTCACAGTAGTCCTTACATTTGGTGACCACCCCCTCGAGACGAATGATATTCTGGTGGGAGAACTGGCCCATGATGGAGGCCTCACTCAGAAAATCCTGCCTCTGCTTCTCGGTGTATCCGGGCTTCAGCGTCTTGATAGCCACTGCCACCTCCTTCCTCCCTGGCACCTTCAGAATACCGCGGTACACCTCACCAAACTCCCCTGCAGGACGACAACATCGGTGGTACAACAGGCATCAGATGAGTGTGCATTCGATACGTCATCTTTAGTTTCTAGCTGCAGGGGTTGGCTGTGCAACAGACTGAAAATAAGGAAGTCACTGCGGCTGTTTTGCCTGAGGCTCTCTCACTGAGGTGTGTTCTGGCTTGGTGTTGAGAGAGAGAGAGCCTACGTTGGGTAATTGGTGCATGGCCTGTGGTGTGGGAGCATGGGAATCAGCTGTCACATGAGGAGAACGGGGGGCACATGGTCGTGGGAACTGGGGGTTGGAAAAGGATGTTGGTTCAAAGGGTAAAGGTGGTCGCACTTGAATAAACGTATCATCTATAAAAAAAAATCTAGGCAGTGCCGGGTAAGGTGTTTTGATATCCTTCCAGAACACTGTTTCTGCAACAGTTTCTTTTGTGTACTTGTTCATGTCATCTCGAGCCAAAACACAGAGTTCCTGCGGCCAAGAGTTGCCACACAACAAAATGTCTCAACTTGTTGTGTGAGAACTCAGCCAGATAGATGTTAATCTCGCTAAAGTAACCAGTGTCAGTCAGCCTGCAAAGCTGTGGAAAATGCACAATATAAACAGCGAATTTGGGGGGATTGGAAACATCTTTCAACATCTCGGAGTTAAGCTCCACAGCAGATTGTCTCAGCAGGGATGTCACTCACCAGCTCCAATGACTTTCTGTTTGGTTATGTGGCTGGGGTGGATTTCAGTGGCAAACTTCAGGACGGCTATGTTGGGGTCCTCGTACGTGTGTGGATCCACGTAGGTTTTCAGAGGCTTCAATTGTTCTGTCAACCAAAGAAAGAAAAATGATTAAATGATAACAAATACATTAAAATAAGGTGAATAAAGTGAGGGATGAGAGAATCTTTTTACCTGGGCTGGAGAAGTAGGTGTCCTCTGGTCCTTGCCTGGTGTGAGAGTTTCTCTTCCTGAATGAAAACATTAAAAAAAATAACCATCTGCAAATTAGCATCCCACTGAAAGAACAAATGAACTTGTGTGTCTGTATCATTTTGCCTGCTTTAATATCAATAGCACATAGCAACCTTTGTAACCATTTTTCTACATGTTCTAAGGCTTTCAAAAGGATCCCGACACTGGTGCAATGCGTCCATTCAAAAAGAGGCGGCTCTTTGATAAAGGCTGGCGATAGACTGTGTTTGCCAAGCCGATTTAAAGACTGAAAGACAGACAAGCAGGCGGGCTACAGTCTGCTACAGTACAGGACCAGGTCACCTTTACAAAGTGCCTGTGGCCTGGTACAGAAAGAGCCAAGCGCCTCTTATCGCCAACAATGTACCACTCTGGGCTAATTTCCTTTCAAAGGCCCCAACACTCACTAGAATATAACCATTGAGCAATGACAAGGCACATTCAATGCAAATTCCTCCCTAGTGAGCGCTGGGACACAGATCCAGATAAAGAGAAAGAGAAAGTTGGCTAAAGGAAGAGAGACAGGGAGAGGTGAGGAGAGAGTGAATGCAAAGGCCATTTGGAGGCCCCACAAAGGAAAGACAGAAGAATGACAGAGGAAGCCAGTGAAGGAGGGTGTATTCTGACTGATTAACAACACAGAAAGACAGGGAGGGCAGAAGAGTGCGCTGCCTACTGACCGTTTGCGCACGAACAGGACCACGATCACGATGAACAACATGGCCGCCCCTCCAACTGCCGCACCAAAGATTACAGCTGTGTGGCCTGGAAAAGAGAAGCAGGCATAGACACATATCAGAGAAGTCCCAATTACTGACCAAGCCGGTGAAACATTTTCCACATGTCTCTCCACTGTACCTTCAGACAAGGTCTCAAACTGTTCCTCCATGCTGGAGCCTCCAGGGCTGCCGTCATTGCTGAGGGCCTGCACCCTGAACAGGTAGGCTGTGCCTGAGGCCAGATCGCTGATCTGTGCAGAGTTCTTCTCGAGTATGCGCACAGTGTAGGTAGTCACATCCAGGTTATCATCCTGGAAGACAGAGGAAGGGAGAACAAAAGAACCAGTGTTACTGCTGAAGATAGAAACCACAATACATTTCACTAAAATTAGAAAAATGTATTTATGAGGGCAAGTAGTCATTCCTGTAACATAGCATGAATATATGTGTGAGACCAGGTATTTCTATCATTTTTGTTTTTCCTCTGAGTAATCATTTGACATGGAAACATGTCTAAAGTCAAAGAACACCTGTTGTTTCTATCTCATGTGTTTGGTGAGTTTGTCGGATGACTGTGTATGTAAAATCAGTAGTTTAAGGATGCAGAAAAGCAGATTGGAAATGCCTCTAAAGTGACAGCTGGTTAACATGTGTTCTCAATGGGCTGCATTTCAGTCACCGCTTCATTCTTGTTCTGTTGTCTGACAACAGATCATTTTATCATATTCTCACATTTTGTTACATACAAAAGACAATAAAAATAGATTTTCACCACATGGGACCTTTAAATTACTCATCTCTCATATTAAATGACATATTGATGTAGATATCTGTAAATAACTTTAAACTTGTAAAGTTGCAAATGTAAATGACACATAAGATGAACTCTTTAACTTCAAATTTTTTAGGAGAATGAACAAGAGGCCCACCTTCTTACGGTACGTAAGTTCATAGCGGATGGGCCTGGATTGGGCCCGTGGCCGGGGAGAAACATCCCAGGAAAGAGACAAGCTGAAGGAGGTCCTTTCAACCAGCCGCATGGTGGTAATTTTGGGAGGCTCTGAGGACACAAGGTGGAGAATGCTTGAGTAGAAACTCAAAAAATATGAAAAATATGGCCAGACTCTAGAAATTAAATCTGACAGTTCATCTCAACTCCTGCAGAAACATTTGGACTTGCAGAGCTGTCACTACCTCACAGATAGCATCTGTCATTACTGCAGCATAGATAGCATCACAGTTCTGCCTCATATCAGCAGTGCTCACCTGTGTAGTGCAGAGATGTAGTCAGAGCGCTGGTGGAGGGCGGCCTGTGAGCCCGAGGCATTGCCTGGCCAGCGAACAGTGACACACCACTGTGTGCCTCCACAGTAAAAGTGTAGTTGAGATGAGCGTCCAGCTCGGTCACTGAAACCTTAGTGTCAGTCAGGCCAGTGCTGTCTGGCTCATAGCGGATTTTCTCTCCGCAGGCTTGACATACACTGCCCTCGCAGCGCTGGCATTCAACACTGTAGGTGATGTCAGTTCGACCTCCAGTGTCTTCAGGTGGGCTCCAGGAGAGCAGGAGTTTTCCTGCAGAGAGTTGGGTGGTGGTGGCCACAATATCTCGTGGGGCAGAGGGAAGGCCTGATGAACACAGATTGAGAAAGGACGTGGAATGTTAAATAGAAGCAAGGAAGAGCAAAATCACATGAAGGCCAAATGGGCAATATGCCTTTATGACCGGGCAGTCAGTCTAAAAAAAGAATTAGAATTAGAAAGGATTGAAGGATCAAGGTTTCTGATCCTTCACCTGCATTTTGAGGTCAGAAACCAAGACAATTTAAACCACACACTAAAACAGTGCATGGGTCAAACATCCCTGCACATCCTGAAGGTGAAAGAGTTGTCTGACTATGTCATTTCTTGTTATCTAAATGACAGCAACATTTTTAGATGTTCTTAATGCATAATTCTTACCTGAGCAGTTTCCAGTGGGGGGGTCAGTTGGGGCCCGGTAGAAGCCATCCATGCAGGGACAAAGCAAAGCCCCGGAGTCCAGCATCTGGGTGTGGGCAGGACACGGCTCACACTTGCTGGCAGATGCTGCAGCTTTAAAGAAGCCAGGCTGACATTCTGCAAACACAAAAAGACATTTACATGAGCAACCGCACAAGGACAATAGTGACTTCAGGCAGGATCCAGTATGGCACAGTGCAAAGCCAGTTCCTCCAGATCATTCAAGCCTGTTTGGAAGATCAGTTATACTATGAACTTTTCAACTTGCATGCAACAACAGCAAGGTTGAGTGGACATTATGTCAAGGCTAAAGGTCAGATTTGGACAAGTGACAGAGGTATGGGAGGGAAACCAGTGTTGACTCTACTCATTAAAACTCTCTTCAAATAAGAGGCTTCTCAGATGAGCCCAGCCCTGAAACAAAAATGCAGACTCCCTGCCTTGCCGGCACTCCTACTCTTTACTTTTTCAACCACCAACCCCCCTCTGCTGCTGCTTTCTTACAGTGTTTCTCTCAACAAACACGACCAGTTATCCCACATTCCATGACAGTAAGTCAGTTTTCAATGCAGCAAGAGAAATAGAGACAACAAAAAAATCAGCAAGGCGCCAAGAAGCTGCCCAAAGCAGCATCCGTTTGCACTCAACAGCCTATTACTTTTTTTTTTTTTTCTCGAAGACACACATGCAGACCTTTGAAACTGTATCGCCGAGATAAGATGGCACCTAATTTCACACGTCCGACTCTGAATAAAGAAATGCAGGTAGAAAGTCCAGCTGTGCGTAGCGGTGGTGAAATATGAACTTAATACAGTGTGAAATTTTGGAGGGCGTGCGCAATAAAGGAGAGTGAAAATGAGACGGCTCCCCTTTAACTCTGCAAGAGCATTCCAGCGGCTGCTGCTCATGTCCTCACACCATCTCACATTCATTCACACACACACACACACACACGTTCATGTATGCATTACACACATGCACCCACACCCATATGTATGCACAAAATACACATACATGTATGCAAAGCAGACTTGTGGACACACGGGCAAATCTGACATCAGAAGAGGGATTATGTCCACTGCCTGTCACCTGTTCATGTCCCTCTGCTAAGTCAGTTCAGCTACACACTCACACACACACATACACACACAGACCCAGACACACACATACATATGTATACACACATTTCCTTCCTTCCTTCCAAGTCGTTTGCCTGGTGTATTTAAATAGCTCACAACAGATGTCATAAGATGTTGACAATGCAAATGAGAGCTTACATCTAGGCCAAAGGACAACACAAGACAAAGACGCAAGTGGGAAAAGAAAGACAGGCTGGAAATAAAGAAAACTGTGGTAAAAGAGAGATCAGACAATGCAGACAAAGACATGTGTAGCCAGAGATCGAGGTTAATGCCACTGACCGGGAGGAAGCAATGAAACATTAAGTCTTAAGCCTTGATTATACTCTGGTGCAGACGTGCACATGGACAGCTGCTGACACCCACAGACAAGAACTTGTTGCTAATGTGCTTCTTTTCTCGTCTGCAGGAGTCTACTTAGAGGACTGAATGTGCATTCTGTGCAAACACATGCTGCCGAACATTACTGCCCTCGTAGAGTAGCCAACGCTGTGATTTTGGGCTGCGCGTGGACGTGGGGAGGGGTTTGTGTGGACTCTAGAAGACTTGGTGAGATGATGAAATTTGCATCACATAGACCCTGACATACTTAGAGATGCAGAAAGTATTATGCAGGTCTAAGGCAAAGACACAGTTTGGAGGCCAGATTCCAACAGAGGCCAATTGAAAAGCAGAGCCGAACACAAAGACAACATCAGATTCGCTGCTCGGATGTCGTCCTGCTCTACGATTGCCTCTAACTGCGGTTCACATGAATGAAGCTCATCTTGAAGTGACCACACGCGCAACGTGGAAAGCACATGGCCGAATCTCCATTTAACTCATATCAAGGGGAATTACTCGACTGGCCGTGAGCCTCTCTTCAGCTCCGCTTGGCTTTTACTATCATTGTGGTTCACCGAGTTGAGGCAGAGCTGCTGTGAAAAGGTGTACATTAACTGAAGAGCATGACAAAGACGGTGGAAAGAAAAATACTCAGCATGAGAAGATTTGGCAAGTTTGTCCAATAGGCTTGCATATTACTCAATCCTCCCCTCAACACAGCATCTCTCTTCTGTCTCGGCCAGCTGTCTCACTAACAGCTACTGCTACTCATTAACGCAAATGATGCAGAGGAGCGGCGAGGCAGAAGAGAGGTGGTATGAAGGAACAGAAGGTTTAAAAAAAGAAAGAGAGGAATACTGTATCCTGCTGAGGACTGAAGAAAAGAGACAGGCCAGGGCAAACTCTTGCATTGAGAAGGGGGAACAGCTGCTGCCTCAAACCCTGATTCATACCCCTACCTCTCCTCCTCGTAATCCCCAAATTCCTTCCTCCCCTCCTTTCTCTCCTCCCAGTCATCACTAAAAAGGCTCCCAGCTAACCCATTAACATTGCTATTCACCACTGACCAGCAGGCAAGGAGAATGCCATGCCATTCAAGCGCTGAAAGAAAAAACATACACACACACACACACAAGCATTGCAGATGGGAATAGCCGAAATGCCACATGGCAACTGAATAGAGGAGGACTAGCCTCTTTTTGGCGCTACAGTGCCGGCTGCAATGCATCGTGGTCAGGCCTGTGGAGATGATGGCCTTACACTGTGACTTGCCTCTATAATCAAGATGCATTCCAGTGCACACCACCCAACAGGAGGCCTGTAGCGGAGCGCCTTTAGAGCAGCTCCAGTTTCAGCCCAGTTCTCCTCTATAAAGGTGATTGAGTTTGTGCATCTCGGACACATGAGTCAGACGGACAGTAACTGGATGACTCTCTGCCGAGATATTTAACAAGAGGATTCCTCGACAAAAGAGAAAAGTCCAGCAAAGGAAAACTTCCTGCTTCCATGGAAAAGGTGGAGGGGGGGGGTTGGATTGTTGCTGGACACAACAGGAAGCAGGAAGTGTGAGGCTGACGCAGCCTTCCTTCCTAAAGCAGCCAATCAAAGAATGGATGCAGAGCGGAGCGTGACCAAGAGGAGAACCAGCACAGAGGCTACCACAGTCCTGAGACAGAATAATAACCCAAAAGGAAGCCAAAATGTGTTGATCCAACATGAACACGAGCACTAAACCCATGGGTGGGGGTTGGAGGGTCCTGAGATGAATGATCTCATAAACAAATGTCTCTCAGCCTCTTCTGAGCCTAAACATTCGACAGTTAGACTGGCCATTTTTCCCTCCCTCTTGCTACAAAGCAAGGAACTGTTTGTCATTTGAGACGCCCCCGTGCGACTCGAGTGGCTCTGTGTTTGTTTATTGAGGGTGAGTGCAGGGGCCTGTTACATTCTGGGAGCCCGAGTGGCTCTGGAGTGGGAGCCTCCGAGGGCCCCCCCCCCACCAGTTTGTCGGCAGAAGTTAAGATGGATGAGATGGCGACAGTGATGGATGCATGGTTGGAGAGATGGATGAATGGGTAACATGGTGGCTCGACAACAGAAATCGCCCCGAGGACTGGAGGAGTAAATGGTAGGGCCCCCCCTACCCGCCAGTCGAGTCCGGTGCCGGGCTTTTAAAAGCCAGAAAGGTCATGTCTGCCTCGGGGTAGTTGCGAGTTAAACTGTACATGGCTTACAGCGAGCCAGTGGCCAAGGAAAACAAACACATGCTCGCAGTGAGGAGGAGGAAGAAGGAGAAAGGTTAAATTCAGCAGTATGGCAAGTGAACAGAAAAACATCTTGGAAAAATAAAACCAACCACCAAATAAATACAATGTGTAGATCTTTATCAGCTCCTAAATATATGTGGAGGCAAGCAGTCTTTGCTTTGTCTGCACCCTCATTTATTACACTCCCCAGCCCCCTCTTTTCATGCTCCACTTGGTCAGACCTGTAATTGCAATATGTCATGTCAGTTTGTTTGGATGCAGGGTGACAACATGTCATTAGCATTTTGGGGAACTGGGCTTGTGGTGGAACAATGGGGTCTCTGATGGGGGGAGGTGAGCCGGTAACCTGAGCCAGGGGTCACTGAGGTAGAGGAGGGGAGGGCAGGGGAGGGGGAGCCGGGGGGCAGTAAAGGTGTAGGGGCTGATGGAAGTGTGTGCATGTGCGTGGGGGGGCATTAGTCAAAAGGATTAGCTGACCAATGGAGCAGCTGTAAGGGCATTACATCTGTTTTACAATTGCACTTAGGCTTTCATCTGGGGTTGTTAACAAACACAATAAATTCCTTGATCCCCTTTCTCTCCTCTCACTCCCCTCTGTCCACTCTCTGACAGGAGGAGGGAGTGAAGTGGAATCAAGGAGACACAAACCATGCTCGAGAAGCTCTGAAGTAATGCAGATGCTTCAAACAAACCGATCCCAGCTGACACGATCAGCCACACACGGCTTTCCAAAGGTCACAGCTGCACAACGGTCATTTTGACATGTTTGTAGTCAGAGCCAGACATCCAGGTGACAAAGGCAACACCACTTTACTACTCCACAGCGGGCCAACAGGTTACACACTGGATGCCGCCGGCCGTCTGCTTCCTGGCAAAGGGAAGTGGCCAAAATGGGACCAAATGCACCAATAAACAAAATGACTTATCGGGCAGGACAACAAAATAGAAAGCGGCTCAGCAAGGCCGCTCAGCGCTGACCGACAATGGAAAGCCCTGAGCCAACGGGTCGGGGAGTCACCGAGGGATTAGGTGACCTCCGGTTTCCGCTGTGGGCTCGTCCTGTTAGCAGTGAAGGGT
>OMNN01074389.1:0-11663 GCA_900302755.1 Chromis chromis | reverse complement strand
GATGACTGACTGACACGGGGGAAGGAAAGTGCTGACCTCACACGCCAGCGGTACAATACAATGCGCCTCACATTGCGCTGGACACCCCCATCACAGCACACACACACAGCCTGCAGGCTCAGGAATGTCACCGAGAGGAAATCTGTCCCAACTTCCCCACCACAACCAACGCACCGCTACAAAGCTAACTACTGCTGAGGTTCACTTCTTCCACTAATGGCATTTTTAAACTAAATTAGAAAACAGCAAACCAAAGTTATTGGGAAAAAAAACACATTATGTTCAGAATTTGAAGCAACCAACAGTTGATTCAAGCTGCACTAATCAACATTTGTTATTTACAACAGATAAAATGACTAGTTTTGTTGTTGGTAGTGATAACCACACACAAAGCCCCCTCAGCTCTACAGACTGTTATAGCCTCTTTTCACTCATTGTTTTGGTTTTCCAGGCTGCAAGCTCCACTATTAACTGCACCATCAGCAGATAGTTCCCCACATTTTGACCACCTAGAGAGAGCAAGATGTTTAGACTGAGTGTATTTTCATCAGACAACCAGAAACAAAACTGCATATCAATGCGTTAATGTGTCGGCTGAATGTGTCAATGAGCTAAAACGACTGTTTACAATTTAGTTTGTCATAACAGCTTCATAAGGCGATAATATGTGAGGTGCTGTGATTACTGCCCATTTGTGGCGTCATTACAAAAAAGCCAGCTTCCACAGACTGACTGTGGCTTACAATGACAGCATGAGATTGCTGCTGAAAGCTCCAAGAAGATGTAGTGCTAGTATGATGTTTGCCAGTGTTGGTGTTCCTTCCTGCTCTGCCGTGATAAGAAATCTGATTTATCGATGTATGTGTAGAATGTTAAGATCTGTTAATCTTATCATTGGGACGCTTGTTAATCCTGAGCTTAGCTCAGTCAGGTTTAGCTCTAGAATGTGGAGCCACTGGCATTCTTGCCTGTATGTAAATGTATAGACAATGGTATATTTTATTTAATTTTATTTATTTTAATCTTTGTATGTAATTATCTATTTATTTATTTACTTATCTTGTTTTCTATGGACTGTATATGATTTGTGTCCTTAATAAAGTTTTGATTGATTGATTGATTGATTGATTGATAAACCATCGGAACCTCAAACTGTTTCTGGGTGTTTTTGACTCCTGTCATATTTTTTATTCATTGTGTTCATTGCAAGTAAAGTCCTGCACCTCTGCACCATATAGCTTCAATTAGAGAGAATTCAAAGATGTCTGTGACATAATGGCATAAATCATAAAAAAAATAAAAAAAATAATAAGAGAGTTGAATTTCATTGATTGTTAATTGACAAATTTTAAAAATAAAAACCTGGAATCAACATTTATATCATTTTCCTGTGCCTGCAGGTGTTACCAATACTGGGGAAAATGGTGGCTCTACACCAGGGGTAGCCAATCCTGGTCCTCGAAGGCCACTATCCTGCATGTTTTAGATTATCAGGCTTCTGCAGAGCTTGATGATGAGCTGATCATTTGAATCAGGTATGTTGGAAGAGGGAAACATGTAAAACATGCTGGATAGGGACCCTCGAAGACCAGGATTGGGCACCCCTGCTCTACACACTGTAGATATTTTACTACTAACATTTTTAATTTGTCTCCATACATGTCTCCTATCTGCTCTGTGTAAACAGCTTGCAGTTCAGCCCAGTTCAGCTAAAAAGCGACTGAGTTTTTGTCACGTGACTCTTGGTTGCAGCTAAGTCACTACTGGCTTCATGGTTGTAGCGAGGAACACATTATTTTACATAATCTGGTTTCTGAAAACACTTCATGTCTGTTTGAGTTTTATATGAAACCCATTTAATAGAAGTTTTTTTTTTTTTTTACCACAAGAGTGTTAAAAAAAAATCCAACAATTCTTTCTGTTTTTTCAATTTCTGGCTAGTAAATATTGTACGTTCTTTAAAGATAGCATGCCTTTCAGACCTGCCGGCAGGTCCTGGCATTCAAAGGTCTAAATGGGTAAAAAGCAGAATCAATTAATGCAGCTTTAAATGAATTTTGTGCTAAGAGCAAAAATGTGTGGCTGTATGCCTCTGTCATCTATCACAGTTTATTTTCTGCGGTTCGTGCTATATGCTGGGTGCATGTTGACATGTTGCATTGCAAACCGAACACGACACACTACACCATAAGGAAACATATCTGATATAATAGCTGATAAAGTGGGTTCTGTGCATTCTAACAAGGCCCACACTGTCCACACTTTTTATACCACAACAGAACAATTTCCAGGAATGTGCATTTACAAGTCATTGGGCTCATGAGATCTCCTCACTGCTACATCTTGTTTGTAGTACCTGCCAGCGTACTGTTCGCTACAAATGTGGCCCAACAAGACAGTGCAAGACACCACTTGAAAGCGCCTTCAGAGTTCCCCCATTATCTAACCAACTCCCTCAAATTCAGCCCGCTAGGCAGACGTTACCTTGGCGTGAGATCTGAGAAATCCACCAATTCAAAGTAATCACTGTGGCTTTCGAGAGCCAAGAAGAAAAGTTATTTCCAGCCTGTTCATCTAAATGAGCAGCACTGTCCAATGAACTTAACATGTTTTTTTCTTTCTGGGATTGGCTACAGGGAGCAGAAGTCAAGGAAATTTGGTAGAGCAGAAAATTTCCATGTGGGGATTATCCTGCAGGAGTGAGATGATTCCATTATGTGAAATCCACCTTAATCCGACCAAATGAAATCCCTTCTAGAACGAGGAGTGGTGCTGTGTTCACATCTCTTTATACGTTCACCATCAGATAACGTGAAATTGCAAAAGACCTTAAAAGGTTCAGGGTGATTATAATGAACCAGTTGGCTCCAGGTACAAGCAGATTTAAAGACTGACTATAGGCCAGGAAACACTGGATTCGTGGCATTTTGGAAGGTGAATTTAAAAGGGAACAGTCAGCAGCCTAAATCCTAACTTCCTTTATAATGTTCATCAACAAAAGTTAACATTTTACCTCCACTCATGTTTACACTTTAACCACTGTGAACAGCACCGATTATTTTTCTCTCCCTCGACACTGAAAACTCTCTGATTGGCAGCATTGTTCTAATTTACCCTCTATTTATCTTCACGAGTCAGTCGTGAAAAAAAGTATTTATGGTCGAGTACGACAAGAGCTGTACACAGTCTAAATAGTCCCATCAGGGCCGTGTGAAACGGGATGTTTAAACTCTATCGGTGTCATATTCACGGCCTGCACTCCGGCCAAAAACAACAGTCGCCCTGTGATTTCACGGACAACATGAAGACAACACGGAGGAGGAAAACTTTTTGTTTGTCTGTCAGTTTGTTGTTCTTGGGACAGCTTTGCGCAACCGTTTGGAGTAAACTGCATACAGTACTGCACAATCTGTTGAGATAAGAAACTTTCAAATAAATACAAGATGAGAGGCGGAAAATTTGAGGCTAAAATAGAGACGCTTCTGAGACAGCGAGGATGTGGGGGAGTTGGGTAGAGGACGGCACAAAGGCAAAAAATAAAAAGAGCAAGCAGAACCAGTAGTTACTTCACTTAAAAAGCCCAAACACACCCAAGTCAATTACTACCCGTACAAATCACTCACCGCAGCATGCAGTCACACTACGTCTTAGTCACCAACTGTTTGTTACATCAGCTGAGGATGAGCTTGGAGACACAGAGGGAAGGAAGGAAGGAAGGAAGGAGGGGGAGAGAAAATAGTTTACTGGAACCTCTTTGGCGAGAGGTGTAACAACTTTACTGGAACTCAGTGGACAGTTGTTCCACCGAGATGCCGTTTTCTCCAAGACGCCAAAAACTGCCCTCAGCGGTGCAGAAATTCCACATTGTGTCTCCCTCTTTATAAAGAGCCCTGTGTTGACCGTAGTGTGGGATTAAGGCCTATTTGTCGAGGCTTTAGAGCGGCTGATGAGGTGTGGACTGGGACAGTTAGACACAAACCCAAGCAGCAGCCAGGGCAGCCCAGGATCCTTTGAGAGGTGACACATGGTATTCATTGTGTGGGATTATGGGTAAGGAAGGTAGCAAAGGGAAAACTGTGCCAGTGACAACAGTGAGTCATTAGGGGAAATTGTAGCCAGATATTATCAAAAAGTTAAGATTTTGTTTTAAACCATCCCGATCTGATGCAGATGCCAAATGGAAATAAAATGTTTACTGCTCAGATGAAGGTTTTTAAAAACATTTATAAATGCCCATTGGTATAGCAAGGAAAGACGAGGAAGCACAATTAAAATGTCCAAACAAAACTAATTAACTGGACTATAAAAATGAGTAAAAATGACAAAGTCTTCTTTAGGCCTTCATCAATCTTGTGAGCACTGTGACTGTATATAAACCCTGAGAGCATTTATCACTGTGCTTACGCTGTTTCTGATCCACTGTATGATTGATGTTGTATTTTCAGAGCCAACATAATTCTCCTTTACAGGAATCTGTAATGCTTTCACAAACAACAAAAGCCCATTTTGTGCCTCGCTACCACTGACTGATATGATTTACAAGCAGTTCGTTCATAAACTGCTCTGAACACTCTGGAAGGTCTCCACAGTGCAGACAGCGATGCGTTCTATCTTTGGAGTTTATTTTGTCCGATTCTGTAGCTAGTATGACGGCCACCGAGGGAAAGCGCCACACGCCACATACAGAAACCTCAACAGAGACTTGAAGGGAAAAAAAAGATCCCATAGAAATAGAGTTTGACGGACGAGTGATCTCTAAGCCAAAAATACCACCGCGGTGAGAGCTGATGAAGAGACGGAGACAAAAACCAGATGAAGTCACAGATTTCTACTTTAACAGGTCCCAAAGGGTCGAGGAGTCATAAAAGTGAGTGAACACATCGCTGAACATGGAAACTTTCAACCTAAGTAAGAAAAAAACACCACAATTGAAGTGTTGTGGTTTCTCCCCGAGCGGCACTCCATACAGGAAAGACACGGGGAGAATGATTAACTGTGTGTCTGCAGCATATTCCACTTTAAGCCCTCTGAACCATTCATCTTGGCCCCGCACTGCAACCCTGTGATTCATTTCCACCTTCATCTGCAACTGCCCTCATCTATCTCCAGCCTCTCATTTGACTTGGTAGTTTTTTGGGGGTTTTCTTTGTTTAGTTGTTTTTTATGTTGAGGGCTTGACCTGGAGCTGCTCTCCTCCCCTGGGAATTCCACAGGTCTGGAGTAATGTTGGGAGGCTCCACCTCAGCAAACTGATCAGGAATGTACCAACCGAAGGGGGGAGAGAAGGTGGAGGTGGAGGTGGAGGTGGGCTCCACCGGCCTCGCGAGGAAACACAGCACTTCATTGTTCTCCTACCTTTGCATTCCACTCCTCACCTCTTGTCTGTTTCAAATTCACACCCCTCCTCTAAACACAACCTCTCGCTCTTGGATAACTTTTCTCTCATTCCTTCCTGCCTCCTTCTTAATCATCTTACCTGGCACTTTCCCGCAGTTATGAATGATGTACTGACAGAAAACTTCATCACTTGAATCGGTCTGCTGCCGATGGGAGGGAACCCAAGCATGAAATCAAAGCAGGCTGCATGCAAATTTCCCACTGTAGTCCAAGGTGTGTGTTTTAGAGTGTCATTAACTGATACCTGTGTGTGTTTTCAAGTCATGCATGTGTGTGGCTATGACAAATAGATCCAGGAATAGCAGCAAAGGAGGAATAGCACTCGGGGCTGGTTAGAGTCTTAAGGTGTTTTGTCATGGAACAGATCTCAACAGGCCCTTGCATGCCAGCCTGTGTTGCATGTTCACATACACGGCTGCAGTCACACACCCCAAAGCTGAGGCTCCGAAAATGAGTGAAAACAGAGGGGGAAGGAACAAGAGATGGATGCGGAGGCAGACAGGGGGAACATGCCCGGTCACAAGAGGAGGGCCTCTGCTTTCTGTGATGCTTAATATGAACAAAGTCAGTGAGGCTCAGAAGCTTCCTCCTGCTCTCCTCCCTTTTCCTCCCATCAGCCTTAAAGATGCTAATCCATCACAGTACAGTAGCCATGTGGTTTCTTTGATCACTTTCAGTCACTCTGACAGCCCTTCCCACAACAATAAAAGCCTTCTTCGCAGGACTTAAACATAACTACACCATAGCTACAAAGCCTGAGTTATGGTTGGACCACATAGCAAAGTCATACCAAGATAAGAGAGCAGATGATAATGAGAGGGCAGGAAATCGCGTGGTGAGTTCTGGACGATAACAAGGGGTGTGAAAGGTGAAGTGACTGAGCAAGACGTTCATTAATAACCCTTTAAGACCTACCATAGAACAAGTAGCCAGAGCATATCTTTACTTTTTTACATGCTGTAGTGCCATTTTTTTTATCAAAATACATCAGACATGACTATATACAGAAAGAACCCATTTGCAGAGAGACACCATGTACATCAAAGTAAACTATAGATACATACAATATACACTATATACATCAATGGTGCAATCAAAGTCGAACATTACACTTCAATAGCACCAGTGGAGCTGTGATAGGGTTTGTGACAAAATACTGTCCGCGATAACACACAGTGGCACTGGTTTTAGTGGTTCCCTATATACAGTATGTGGGTGTGGGAGAGTACATGTAGGGAGTGTGTGGTGAGGGTCTGGAACCACGTGAGTTCATGCTAACAATGTGAGTTTCCAAGTCGGAACTTAGTAATGTGAACATCCGCAGTCTAGATTATAATGTTTATGTTGTGTGCGCTTTATACTGGATTTCTGCAACACATTAGTGGAAGGAAACAGCGCTCTGGGACACGTTGGATGGGTCATATGAAAGTGTAAGTCCTCGGGTTTAATATGCAAGAAGAATTATTGCTCTATCTTATTTGGTTGCAGTTCAACCGCATTGAAAAAGAGATACGCAAATGGGATGGCCGCCGCCCCCGTAGGTCTTAAAGGGCTACATGGACTTTTCATAGTTGGTCATGGCTGAGACCAAAATAAAACACTATTAGGAAGATGTGTACACATGCTGTCCTGCCAAATGAGTTTCAAGGAAAAATGAGCATGTTCACTTTGGTTTTAAAAATGACACGTACGATCTGAATGTGAGCTCTGAACAATTTCAGAAATCTTTCCTAAATTGCTAAACTTGAGCCTTGTTGACACAAAAAGTGTAGCAATTGATGGAATAAGCAAATTGTGCAAACCTTTGCATAGAACTGTATATATTAAAATCATAGCTGAAACTCAACAGCACATTTCCTCATTTTATAGGTATCGGTTCAAGGTCAGGGATGATGCCAGGACATGCACAAGTGAGGGCCTAAGCATTCCTTCCATTGCAGTGGAGCCATGTTAGCCAAGGGGAGAATTCCACTGAACAATGATAATAACACCCATGATAAATACCCACAGTCTGCCATACAGGCCTGTTTTACAAAGTACGGCAATTAAAATAAAGGCAAATAGTCCCGCTAACACAGAAACCGCCTGTGGGTTTAAAATGCATGTTGTCCTTTTAAAAATGACCAAAATCCCAACATTTATCAGCCAGAAACTGTAAAAGCAGTTTGCTCATTTGCTCTAATCAGATTCTGTAATACGTAAATAAATAAATAAATTCTGCCCTTCTCAGTGCAACCATGAAGCCATCAGGGACTCAGCTGTGACCAACAGTCACATCTGGGGACTTTCCAGCTGAACTGCAGGCTGCGTTTACACAGAGCAGAAAGGAGGCAGGAATTAAAACCAGTTTAAGGGGCGCCCTGATAGCCTAATGGTTATGTTGCGTGACCCAAGTGCTGAGGCGTAGCGGCTGTCCCGGGTTTGATTCCAACCTCAGGCGTTTACTGCCCCGTTTCCAACTCTATCCACTGTCCTGTCCAATAAAAGGCCAAAAATAAATCTTTTAAAAAAAACTATTTAAAATGTGAGCAGTAAAATATTGATTGTATGTAAAGTCAACATTTTTTCACACTTGTGGGCACTAAAATGTTCCACATGGTGATTCCACGTTTTTATATTTTTTGTAAAAGCAAAAATCAAAGAAATCCAACCTTAATTTCTTCTCTTTTTTGTGATACATGGCATTAAAACTGAGTCGACTGCCCAAAAAACACTTTTAGGCTTTCTCTACTTCTAGCACACGGTTGTGCCGTTTCCATGGAGGTGCATGACTTTGTATTGCAGTGAACAACGAGCCCACAGTGAGGAACAGGAGTAAAAAAAACACCTCATGGGACTTGGTAGTAGTACAAGAACCAACGATTTAGCAGAATGCCCTTACCTTGACAACCGTCTTCAGCTTCTTCATAGCCAGGTTTGCACTGACAATGTCCGACTGGTACCACCCACTCCCCGTCCACAGTGCAGTAGATGCAAGGCAACTCCTCACTGACGGCGTTATCCACGCACACCCCGGTCACTTTCATAAGCCCTCCATTCTCGCCTCCAGCCACCGTCTCAGGGAACAATGCAAGGCTCTTCACTGTGGCCGGGCAAGTTTTATAAAAGACCCTGACGGAGAGAAGAGCGACGCAGGCTCCAATGTCTTGAAAGGCCAAGTAGAAACCTTTTCGAGACAGGTTCTCCACCACTCGCGTCTCTGTGTTGATGCGCAGTTCATTTATGCTGGTGATCTCATCAGGAGCTATGGTGGCCACCTTTCTAAACTGGCTCTTGCGGAAGGTGGTGCCCACATCTGCATCCGACTCGGACGTGAAGAGGTTGATGGTTTCCTTGCAGGTTAACGAGACTCCGCCAAATGAGTTGCAGTCACGTACAATAAACTGAAGTTCCACAAAAACCCGCGAGGCAGATGGGCGCCGCTGGATGAAGGTGGTGCGCAGCCAGTTGTCCTGCTCACGTTCTCCCACATTGCACACAGAGTAGGTATAGAACTGAGAGCCGTTCAGAGTCCTCTGGACGACCTCCCACTGAAAACAAAAAGCACACAAAGGTTAGCGGTACAATTACGGACAGCCGGGGGAGCTCCTACCATGCTGGGCTGAACCAAAACTATTTTAGGACAGCAAAGTAAAAGGGGCACAGCAGCTCTTCACATGAAGGTTCAGCCACTGTAAGCTGAACCTGAAAACAACAACAGCGTCTATGAGGGATCCCATAGTTCTACACATTGTTTATTACTCCTTCTGAATATTCTAACTATGCTTTGCAGCAATAACACATTTGTGGTACATAGAGAATTCCACTTTATAAGCCTTTGCAGCATAGCAAGACAGCAAACCTCAAGGCCTTCTGCTGAGAAAGCATTTCTGACATTGCAAAGATACCAAATTATTTCCAAGTCAGTCTTTCAAATTCTCTTGCTACTACTGGCATCTCCCCCAAATAGCTTTGCTGCTTACATACTAAATGCTGCCACAAATATTTCTGAAAAAAGTGACAGCAAGTTTTAACATAACCTTGGCTGACGAGGAACAACTGGTCCCTACGGGGGCAGAGGCTGCGGTTTGCTCCCTGCATGTAGCCACTGTGCTATTAATTAAAGGAATGTGCTTTGTTGGCCGAGTGTGTGGCTCTGCTTATAAACTTGGTGTACAACAGCAGAACCAACACCTCTATTAAACAGCTGGTGAACACTTTTTATAAGGGGCCTTAAAATCTTAATATATTAATCATCATGATGGTTGAGAAAGAGTGCACAGTAAAAAATGTTTCCAACAAACCTTCAAAAATATAGCAACACCTGAGGCTTATTAGTAAAAAAAAAAAAAAAAGTGAAACTTAAGTGTCTAAGGCGTTATTTAAGCAGTGAAACCTCTTTGAGAATGTTGGGTGAGCCGCTGTGAAGCAAGCCTTCACATGCCTTTGAGTCATCAGCACATGAAATGAGGCTATTTACAGTGAATTTGCATGAGCCTGACTGGTCAATTACTTTGAAACCACAGTACGGAGGAAGGCACACATGTCTCTGCTGTACTGGCAAAGAGATAACCGCAGCATTTGGGTGTAATAATGTATTCTCTAGATGCATCACTAAATGTAGACATTTTCCCCTGATTTAAGGAAAAGGTAGCTCCGGCTGATTGGCTCCATCCACAACCCCTCCCTCTCTCAAAAGAGGTACCACATGCTGCAAACTTTAAAAGTTAATTGCTCTCTAACATACAATTCTGGAGCTGAAGCCTTGAAACCGCAAGAAACCACAAGTATTCCCAGTTCAGAGCTAGCAGCTATTCTGTCTGCCTAAGCTTTGGTGTAGCCCAGACATGCTCTGCAGGCAACTCCTTATAGGATCCCGCGACTCCTGCTCATATCCATACCCAGGCAACCATTAGGCTCAAACTGCCACATTTTATAGCAACCTGACATGTACGTACACACACAAGGCCCACTCAAACGCTAACCACACAAGTCAAATGGTCAAATATTTTGCACCGGAGGCTCTCAGTTGAGCCGGGCCCTTTCAGCACATTTTCTCCATGCTGATATATCCTGAGGCAAATTCCAATAGGAAACGTGGGAGCTGGAAGAGCAGCCCGAACAGTACTCACCCCAGGCTTGTCTCCCTGATCTAAGGGCCATGTCAGCCAGCCCAGTTCACCTCCTGTTGCCCTCATGTCCAGAAGCACCTCTGTGGAGACATGGGAACAATGTCAGTAAATGAGGATACACCTCGAAAGTCACCAGAAAAGACTGACTTTGACTGCAGGACGTAATTTGGCTTCCACATCTTATAAAACAGTACTGACATGTAGAAATGGAATGACATTCACAAATGACAATGAGCTTCAATTTGCTATTAAATCAAATGTAATCAAACCGTTTTTAGTTCAACAATAAGGTCAACATTTGTATTAGTACATTTTATTTGCCACATGTAATCAAACTTTGATTGACTTTAGGATCAGCATGTTAAAATAATGGGTGTGAAATGAACATTGCTTACAGACTGAAAACGGCTAAAACAAAGAAAAGTAAACATCACAAATGTCATGAAGGAATTTCACTCAACAGACTTTCTCCAGATTCACCTGCTGGTGTTGGAAACTTTAGAGGAGCGCACATGCAGTCTGCACTCCCAACTCAGTATTAACATTCAAATCAAAGTGTACGCATTAAAGCCTTTTCATAAAATACGAGCTTTAGACGGTACATGACTGCTACAAACGTAAGACAGAGTTTGTTTCCTGGCTTTAAAGTTTCTCCAAGGAGGCTCCCCGCATGGCACGCGTTCCTCCCTTCATTTAAATAGATTTCAAACAGCTTTTAGGGAAACTTTAAGTAAAAAGACACTCACCTTCTTTAGTTTGTAATGTGATGAAGATGCCGTTGATGAGTACATATGAAAATAATAAATGTCTGACTCCACCAAAGAACTCCATTTGGAAACTTTTCCTTGTTGCTCTCTCCGCTGCTGCTGGCTCTGGCTGGAACTCTGAGGTGCGCTGCGCTCCGAGGCTCATTCACAAACGGAGCTGCGCGTCACCGACTCCGCCCGCTGGAATGTGTGTGTGTGTGTGTGTGTGTGTGTGTGTGTGTGTGTGTGTGTGTGTGTGTGTGTGTGTGTGTGTGTGTGTGTGTGTGTGTGTGTGTGTGTGTGTGTGGAGGGGGTGGTTGGTTGGTCATTGTCAGTGTTTGTGTTGGTCAGCAGCATTCCTGACAAATTCCGCTGCTCAGCAACACACACACACACACACACACACACA
>OMNN01074388.1:0-13040 GCA_900302755.1 Chromis chromis | reverse complement strand
GGCACCCCTGCTCTAGATCAAGTAGACGGAAAGTCTGCATCAATCACAGAATGTTGTGTACCCTGTTTATTTTAAGTGGAAAAAGGTCTGGTTCATTTAAAATTATGAGGGTGTCTCTCTGACTGTCCTCATCGGAGCAGAGTGTGCAGGGTCCTGGGTTCAGCTTACAAGCCATGAGTAAAGTCATGTAGCCTCAGCTAGAAGTCCCTTTACCTTATTTACCCCCGACCTCAAAGCAGGACATTGGCAGCAGATGCTTTGGGTCCTGTGGGTTATGAGGTGGATCAGGCTTGTTCGTACACATCCTGAGGATGCCTGATTGGGTTTAAGTCTAAGAAGTGTTGAGGCTGGATCAACGCCCTGTTCCTTGAGCCGTTCTTGTCACCAACTGTTGGCTCATAGGGAATCTGAATGGAACTTTGGAATGTTGGGTTCTCTGTTTAAAGTTCGTAAGGACTTCACCTAACTATGTGACGCGCTATGAGATGACATATGTTATGAATTGGTGCTATATGAATAAAATTGAATTGAATTGAACTTGTAAAGACCACATATATCACGGAAGTGTTGAGTTTTCAATTACTCCTATAACTCTGCTATGATACATTTCTATGATGAACTGAAAGCCATGCTATTTTGTCACAAATAAAATAATCATGCATTTAGTTGATTTTATAGATTTGTTATAGGTCTAATGGAAATATGACCAAACATGCTGGGTTTGAAAATATGCTAATATTTGGTTCATATTAAATAATGCTAATATGTGGTTAAACGTCCCATGGCCATTTTCACCTGGACTAGGTGCTTTAGGTAGCCCTCCACAAGCTTCAGGTTGTATGTTTGACCCTCCTCTTGACAGAATTAGTGCAGTTAAACTAAATGTAGGCTTTCTGACACAGAACTGTTTCTTTAGCACAGTCTGCAGATTCTTGATGAGGTTTAAATCAGGGCTTTGGGTAGACCTGTCTACAAGTTTGATTGTAGCCTAATTTATCCATTTCTTTAGGACTTGTGATGTGTTTGGGGTCATTGCCTTGTTGAAACAAACAACTGTGTCCAAGACCCAGTAATAAACGAGCCCCAGGGTGAAATCTGTAAATAGGAGGATCGATAAGCTTTGACATTAATGGTTCTGCTATCGGTACTTTAGAAAGTAAGAAGAAAATTGTGTTGCACGTTCTCATCACTATATGTGTCCATGATGCATTCTGGCTGTCTGTGGGGATAGCTACACCTTGTGTTGGAGGCAGAGCAGCTCCCTCACTCACCTGCAGCTCTGTGCAGCAAACAGAAAACTTTAGAAAGTAGAATTATACTTCACTACAGCTGATGCAGAAAATGTTTGTTGCCATAATAGTAACAAGCTGTTTGCATGTCAGAGTAGAAATATCGTCAATCTGTCGAAACATTCAGTAAAAGTTCATCACATATAGATGGACATTTGACTGCTGAGCTCGTAGTTCCTCCCTCCCTAACCAGTTATGTTATGTCTGCTAGCAGCCCCAACATGGAGTTCATTAGATGATATGAACAGAGGCTAATGATTAAAAGCAAGCATTCACCAGCTGTTTGTTTAACTCGAGTTGCATTCGGAAATTCAGTCTGAAATTCAGAGCTTACTTAATATCTGCAATAGGTGGAGCTTTGAATTCTGATATAATGCTGGAGAGATTAATGAAACATTGCATCATATTTGTGAGTAAAACCTGAGAGGCCCTCAGGTTTTACTCACTCATCACCACAACATGAGTGTATTTATTTTACATTTCACATTGTAGGTTATAATAGTGATTGGTTCGAACCAATGTTCTTGCAGTGTGCTACTAAAGGATGTTCATTTATACACAGTACATATGAGAAAATAAAGCAATCTTCATTCTGATCTCAATTTGTTTTGTTTCTTTTCTCTTAAAAAAAATAAAAAGTACAGACAAGAGTAGCAGGTTCATAAGCCGTATCAGTAAGAGTAGTAGTACCGTTAACATCTTAACAACACCCATTTATAGCTTTAAGGTGCTGCTTCAAGAGGAAGAGCTTCCTTCTTCCACAGCAGCCTTTAAAACGACTGTAGACACTGACAGCTGTGTTCCAGCAACTTCTAATTCATTGCAGACCTACTTTGTGGTGATTCTTGGTTGACTCTTGACCATCCTGATCAACTGTCTCTCAGCAGCAGGTGATGGTTTGTGTTTTCTACCATGCATTTGACACGTACAGTTGTTTGCACAGATGATGTCGAGATCTGCAGCTGCTTTAAAATGTCTTCAAGTGACTTTCCTGATTTGTTTACATCAATGATTTGGTTTTCCAGATCTTTGCTGAGCTCCTTAGGCTTTCCTACTGCAGTGTTTGTCGCTGTTGCGTCACATTGGCCCTATTTACATTGGTTTATAGGAGTCAGCAGCTGTAGTCAATCAGAATCACTCATGAGAAGTTAAGGGGTAATGCCACAAAGAAAATGGGATTAACACTGCTTTCTAAAATTGCCTCAGCAGGGCTCCATGCTGTGACCAAAATTGCATATGCGACCATTTTATGGACAGTGTGCAAGGTGCACACCTTTACCTCAGTGCAGGTAGCTACCGCATTAGCCATTGTGGTGGAAAATTGCACTTTTATTTCTTCATTGGTGGTCTGCAGCTGAATATTTAAACACACACCTGATGATCTGAGTACATGTGCAGGCAGGAAGATACTGACTGCACTACTGAAGAAAAAAAGCAACACATTCAATTACAATGGCTAACGGAGTGAGATTAATCACAGTAATGATTTTGGCTACCTACAATTATCTAAACATGATCATCTGCAGTATTTACAGTTAAATATGCGCTCCACTCATAGAAAATCCTCATAAAGAAAACTCGGATGTAGATGTAATCAGTTGGTTTCATCTTGGGTAAATGTGACGTTAGAATGCCTTACTTCACTCTTTTAGAACTAACTTAAGGTGATACATTTCAAGCTTTTTACAGTATTAATTTGGACGAATATGGCTTATAGCTAATGAAAATCAGACATCCAGTATCTCAAAATATTGCAACATTTCAGTTCGAGTTTGTGTAAATGACTATTCAAACTGTTTAAATACTGTTTATCTCTCGGTCTAATTCAGTACATGGAACCACAATCTTGGGGAAGACTGCTGATTTGAAAGTTGTCCAGAAGATGATCATCAACATCCTCCACAAGGGGTTTAGGCCATAGAAGGTCACTGATGAAAAGGCTGACTGTTGGCAGGGTGCTGTATCAATGCATCATAATGGAAAGTTGACTGGAAGGTATGGGTGTGTATGAAAAGGTACACAAGCAACAGGGATGACTGCAGCCTTGAGATGATTGTCAAGAAAAGTCATGGTGTGGACTGTGTCTGGTGTCAGAGCATCAAGAGCCATCCAACACAGACATGTTCAGGAAAGAGGTTACAACTGTCACATTCCTCATATCAAGACACTCCTGAACCAGAGACATCATCAGAAGCATCTTATCTGGACTAAGAAGAAAAAGAACTGGACTGTTGCTCAGTGGACCAAAGTCCTCTTTTCAGTTCAAAGTAAATGTTGCATTTCATTTGGAAATCAAGGTCCACAAGTCTGGAGGAAGAGTGGAGAGGAACAGAATCCAAGGTATTATGCAAGGTATTTGAAATCCATTGTGAGGTTTCTGCAGCCTGTATTGCCGTGTCATCTGCTGGTGTTGGTCCACTGTGTTTCAAGTCCAAAGTCATTGCAGCCGACCTGACCATTTTAAAGAACTTCATGCCTCCATCTGCTGACAAGCTTTATGGAGATGCCCATTTCCTTTACTAGCAGGACTTTGCACTAGACACAGAGCCACAATGACGGCAAATGGTTTGCTGACCATGATATTACTGGGCTTGATTGGCCAGCAAACTCACCTGAGCTGAACTCCATTGAAACCCCATATGGGATCATGTCAAGAGGAAGATGAGCAACACCCAACAGATGAGCTGAAGTCCACTATCAAAGCAACCTGGGCTTCAGTAACACCTCAGCAGTGCCACAGGCTGATCACCTCCATGCCACGGTGCATTGATGCAGTCATTGATAAAGTGGTAATTGGTAAAGGAGTCCCAGCATTGAGTGTAGAAATAAACATACACTTCAGAAGTCGGACATGTCTGTATTGTAAATCCTAGTTTGGATTCATCTTAGCAAATATTCTTATAATTTGACATACTGCATTTCTGATTTTCTAATAATTATAAGCCATAATCATCAAAATTAAAACATAATATTTGACTTCATGTATAATGAATAGTGTTATCATATCAAAATTATGACTTTCATACAACACCTGCCTAAATAAATCCAATAACACATTGTAAAGTGTTTCATCACATCAAGTGCCAGACTTACAGTCAATAATTTATATTTATGACTTTCATGCTCAATAAAATTATAATTGTTGTGCTGTTAAATAATTTGGTTACTTTCTCATATAGGTAGGCGTGTTCTTGACAACAAAGTTTTTTTAAATAGTATTCAGTAATCTGATGTCCCCTGTATGCAAATAATGTATTTTACAGTTAACTTTATATGTCCAACCAGATATCACTTATTAACAGTGTTTAATAGACTGAACACACCTTCTCAGCAGGTCTGCACTCTGCTGAAACCTTTTTGTAGTAACTGAAATAATTATTGACTAAATGTTCCTGTTATATCCATGTTAACCATTACCAATACTGACTGAGTAGAAATGGATCATTGTAACTGGTGTTGTTGATCTGCCCACTGTAATGGCCTGACTGTTAGCAGCTCACAAGCTCTGATAAAGGTGATGCTATCAGGGTGAAGAGAGGCTGTATGCAAACGCAGCTTTTGCATACAGAGAGCTTTTCTTCATTGGTCATTCAGCTAAACAGATAAAGCCCAGTTTAACAGTTACCATTGCTCATAGCTAATTACCTCGTCAGACTCGATGGTGAACAACATTCACTCGTTACCAGATGAAACACTCGTTTGACTTTTACATTATCTATCACAAATCAGTGTAAAGAAGTTCATTTTGCCTTTTATTTGACCAATTATCTTATTTTCATTCATTTATCTCCTAATCGCCTGACATAAATGAATGAAAGTAAGCTAAGATTATCTATCACATTTGCTCAAGAGTCGCTCTTTGAATTCTTTGAACCAGTCGACATGTGTGTTGGTGAGATGCTTCACTAATCTGGACGTGTCAGCTCCTTCAGACCACTGAACCTTAAAACATGTTTTGCAGACATGCTTTCTGGCTTAATGTGGGCTTTCCCTTCACAGTTATGTTTTGAGGCTCTGAAAGCTGCTGGAGAGAAACAGCAGTTGTTACAAAGGCTTTACCTGCAGGAAGCAGAGCTGCAAACACTCACTGCCCCGCAAATCAACAGTAATGATCAGAAATTCTGCTCTTCACAAACACTGCAGATCAATTAAAGAACTGATATTAATAAAACAGGATTTAGTATTGTTTTAAACAGCAAGGTATCGCAGGATTTGTTTTAGTATCAGTGCACACTAGTAATATAGTATATATGGACGTTTACCTTTTTCAAATAAATTACAAAAAACGTTATTTATGCACAATGTTCGGACATTTTGAGATGCTCTAGTACAAAACTTTTAGCCATACTCTCCAGCTCTACAACCAAAGAGCAACAACAATGGCATTGCTTTTATCATACTCTTCAGTGTCATCATCACAACACCTGCATTTTACACTACATTAAATTCTGACATTTAATAGGCTGTGCTCATTGAGGATAGTGAACAGTGACCAGTATCAGGGGGACTATTTCAATTTCTGGTGAAAGAAAACCTGCTTTATACCGTTGAAGCCATGTATGCATAGAATCTTTTGCGTAGACCATTTGTCAAATTAGGCATCCCAAATGCAGAATCACACTGTCCATTTCACCATCACAAGCTACAGACAGGAAAGGACAGAATGAGGCGGAACCCCACAGGCAACAGATTCCCATACTGTATTTGTATCTCTCAGTAAAAGCAGAGGAAGCTCAGCCTTAGCTGTTGTTTAACCAACCACAAAAAAATGTGGCTAGTGTCACGCTAATGAAAGAAAATCATACTCATATTTTGGCTTATTGGAATATCCAAATAGCTATGATCCAACTAAACACCCAAATGGTGATGAGATGACAGATTGCACTTAATTATTTTACGACCTACTCCCTCATTTTTCATTTCCACCCAAACCCATAAATTTTTTCCCAGTCCAGAAACAGTGATGTTACAAAACTGTGGTTATTTAAAAAAAAAACGGTGGGGTTTGAGGGCATTATTACAGCATAAGGGACTGTGTCTTTCAAGTCTAGTGGGAGCTCATGTCATTTCGAAGAGGAAGAAAAAGCACCACAAACTCATTTATCAATTATCAGATTGTCAATTTAGCTAATCTTTGTGAAATCAAATCTTTATTTTGAAATTCTTTCCAGCTGCTCCAATACAACAGAGCCTGAAGGCCAAGTAAGAGAAAACTGAAATCATGTTCCAGTTAAAGGCCAAAGACTTAATGATTTTTTTCACAGACTGTTATTAAAATGATATTGAATAAACATTAGGCTTTCCTCAGGTGCTCAGCTTCCCTGACAGAAAACAATGATAAACACATTTTTATGCTTGGGCGGGCTCAACAATACAATGAAATGTTACATTTAATGCTCTGTGGGAAGAAATCCACTTAGTTTCTTTACAGTGCCTTTTAGACTATCTGTCAAATGGAACATAAATCACAGCCATGGTCAGAGTAAGAAATCAAAGGATCTGCTTACCGTTATACAAATAATGATTAGCCTTTTGCCTGGAATACAACAGCAAGATTAGACTAAAAGTAGGACAGCTGCACTGGTGGCTTTCTATCCTTACATCCTTATTACCTTCAGCAGTATTCAATCACCTCAAATAAAGTTGGACAATCCACCAGAGGCACTGTGACAAGCATCAAACCACATCTTATCCGTCATGTCTTCGAGATGAGCAGACAGCATTTTACTTCTTGTTTTGTAGAACCTGGCTCTGTACTGCACAACTAACTGTCAGCCGTTAGACGACATAAATCCACTAAGCAATGGTACTTGAACAGAAATCTGAATGGTTTGACAACATGCATATTTCTGTGCTCCTATGCAGATAAACAAAGAAACAGCCGAGTTACAGCGAATGCATTCTCATCTTACATTATACTTCTGTTCTCCTATTATCTCCGCTGTCCAGCCTGGCCGTTCATTTTACCACTCGCTATAGTAAGCATTAAGACGCATTATGAGGAACAAAAATGTAATTCTACGCAGTAATAAGATGCAGACATGGATGTTAGTAAATGGATTAGCTGACATAGAAAATTAAATAACAAGTGTTGTGATATTTAATCATTTAAGTCGTTCGTCTTTCTCTTGTTCAAGCATCAGCAATGTGACAAATTAGAGTTGTAAAATGACAATCTTTGGGTAATGACCTGTTCTTGGCCAAGACAAGACAATTGTTTTGAAATTATGATTGACATTTTTTGCTATTTTCTAAATTAATTAATGCTTATTCCAATTAATTAAGATCACATTAAATAATGAAAGTAATTGCTAGAGGTTTGCTGGCAGATCCATATTGGTTGTACAGATTAACAACAATGACATGTACTCTGTAGAGCTGAGGCTATTTCCATCATAATGCACCTTCTGGATTAGGGATCAACCAGTATAGGCTTTACAGGGTCAATGCCGATAATTAGTAACCAAGAAAGATGGATAACCGATATTTGGAACAAACACACATTGCATGTTTCGGGGTAATCTGTGGCTGACTCCTAACTTTGCTACTATCAGTTGAAAGCAGCTCATTTCCTGTTTTTGGTGACTGCTTGTGTTTCTTGTTCAGTTCATCTAGGTTGTGTTTCTGCTAGAGAGACACGTCTGTCAGTTAGAACAGATTGCAAATCTTAACTGAAAATGTTACAGTACTCCAAATAGTGTTTGCTACAGGCACAACAAGCATCTTAGCAATAGCCAGAGCCCAGCACCATCAGCAGAATAAATCAGCTGCACCACTTGTTAACACCTACGAGGACATTTTCGGAGCCTTTTATATGTAACAGTCACACTAGGCACGCTTGTGGAAGACTGCTGTGTTCATTACAACTCCAGTACCATGTGCTACCTCACCTTGCAAATACAGCTCTGCTAGCTCAGCTCTGGGGGTGCGCTTGTCTGTCCCGGTCTGTGATCAATGGCTTTCAGTGATTGGCTGCTACTCGTGACATGTAACAACCAATCGTTAAGTGTGGTGTGTGTGTGTGTGGGACATTGCTTGAGATCACAGAGGGTTCATCTCTATCACTAATTTCAACCTCCTCGTCTCCTCGGTCCTCCAGCTCGTGACCCGGCCCAGGAATAAGACCCGATGAGAGGATTCAAGGAAAGGAATCGAGGATGTGCAACTAGTGAAGTGAGATGAGGGGAGAGCCGCCTGCATCAGAGCCAAAGCAGTATCTTTCATTTATTTTGAAATAACTGGTCAATAAATGGCCCTGTGATGGACTGGTGACCTGTCCAGGGTGTCTACTGCCTTCGCCTTAAGTCGGCTGGGATAGACTCCAGCCCCCCACAACCCTGCAGAGGATTAAGCGGTGTACAGATAATGGATGGATGGATGGTCAATAAATATCACGATACCAATCATTATAAAAATGCCACATATCGGCCTTAATAATCGATCACGCCAATAGCGAGTCGATCCCTACTTGGGACATACTAAATCCTTCTCTGACATACTGTATATGGCAGTATGGACACTGGAACTCACCCTTAGTCTTGTGTTGGTTTTTACATTATTACAGTATACATCACTTGGTGTACTGTCTAATCTCACGTGATAACAATGGGATGCACCATGTGGCTCTCCCCATCCCTGCAGTGAGTCTAAATGAAGTCATGAGCAACATTAAGGGGAAAGTGACCCATGTGTGAATGACAGAGTGCCATCACTGTGCCAGACTGATGGAGCAGCAATGTTCTGCATCCCTGTCTGAACAGGGCTCAACAAACATATTGGGCTTTTTCATATTAAATGTATAACGTACTTCATATTGGTATGTACTGGGGCTGAACACCAAACAACCGTGAACATTTGCACATCCCATTAAACTCTCATGGGTCGTACTCACTTGTTCCTCAGGACCTGCCAGGCCGCCTCGATGTCCGCATACAGGTTCTTCTCAGAGGGCTTGCCGGTGCTGACTCCGTAGCCTGAGTAATCGTACGAGAACACGTTGCAGTTTATCCTGGAGCCGAGGCCGATGTAGAAACTGCACATCTGTCCCAGGTCCACGGCGTTCCCGTGGGAAAACAGCAGCGTGTACCGACTATTCGGGGCGCAACGCACAAACATGCATCCAACCCGGTTCCCCCGGCTACTTCTGGTGCTAAATACTTCCACTGCATCGAGCTCCCGCTGCGAGTACTGCCAGTCCGCCCGCTCGGTTAGATGTAAGCTAGTTACCCCGTTAGCATCGGTGTGCATTGAGTAGGTTGGCTCCGGTGGAAGGAAGGCTAGCTTGGCCGCGATGCGACTCGGACAGGGCGGACAACAGAACAGCCAGCACAGTTCGCCGATAGAAAATCCATTCATCCTGGGGCCTTGTTCGGGCATTTAGCCGCGGGGTTACTCGGTTTACTAACTTATATTGAAGTGGAAGAAGAGTTCTCTCCTGGCTTAAGATCCAACTGACCATGAACAGCTTGTTACAGCAGGTAGCGGTGTTGGATGGCAGGGTGAGCGGGGTCTCGGCTTTGCAGCTTACGCGCTAGCAGGTAGACAGGTGGCTAACAACAAGGCTGCACGTAAACTACACGATTTAAAAAAAGCTAGCATTTAAATTCATATTATTTCACAGCACTAAACCGTGTGGCGACTGGTCTCGATAAGACAATGCTGCCCTTAGAACACATTTGTGGCTGGAAGTTGAGGTTTGTAGCTGCAGTAGTGTAGACAGAGAGCAGCCATGTCTGCTGCACCGACACCAGCCGGGGCTCCGCTCTAACCGGACATCCTGTTTGAGTCTGTCCTGTCTGTCCTGTCTGTCCTGTCCGTCTGCTCGTCTGTGGACTGCTGGTCGTCACAGGTCTCTGTTCGGGTCACGAAGCTGTGGCGTGACTTTACTGATTATGGATGCTTCTTATATCTACATGTAGGACGGTCTCTCTAACTAACACAAGTATCGCAACATGTAGCCGAGTGCGAAGGAAAACACATTTTACTGCGTTGTTGTAAATGTAGCTAGATAAGTTATCATGAGGCTAACCACGGGCCGAGGGTCAGAAACACAACCAGCAGATCTGCAACTCTTCTCCTAGGCTATATAATAAAAAATAAAATGTATTTTTCTGTTTTATTCAAATTTAAAAAAAAAATAAAAAATCTATTTTATTCAAATTAATACTGTTTTACTCATTTGATAAACTAACCTCACTTTAGCTGGTGTAGCGAAGTGGTGGAAAAGTCAGGGATTGTGAGCAGGGATACAGAAATGTGTCATGCAGATTGTTTTTAAGAAGCTCTCGGTTTCTGAGCCCCAGTGTGAGTAATGGTCTCGGCCTGGACACCGCCATGTTTTGTCTGACTCCACCACTGCTTAGTCTATCAGCATACTGCTGAACAATATGGAATGCCATTTTATTCAATATTAAACAAATTAATACATAAATAAATATTTCTATGAAACAGATAATTATGGCTGTGAAATAAATCCTGAAATTAATTAAATTAGGCTGTGTGTGTGTGTACAGTTATAGTAGTTATATATGTGGCAGGCTCACAGCTTGGAGGAAGAAGCTGCTCCAATGTACATTCATTTTAATAATTTTAATAAGTAATGTCAGTTAATTAAGACAATAAAACATAAAATAAGTAATTGCTTAAATATTCACCCACTTCAAGTCGATATTTATTAAATGCACCTGTGGCCACATTTACAGCATTGAGCCTGTGTGGATAGATCTCAGTCAGCCATGCACATCTGGACACTGTAATTTAACCCCATTCCTCTTTGCAAAACTGCTCAAGCACTTTCAGGTTACATGGGGATTGTGAGTGAACAGCCCTTTTTAAGTCCAGCCACAAATTCACAATTGTGTTGAGGTCTGGCCTCTGACTCGGCCACTTCAGAACATTCACCTTGTTGTCTTTAAACCATTTCTGTGTAGATGGCTTATTTTACTTCCTTTATCTCAGGCGATTCATGAGTTTTTTAAAGGTTTTTTAAATACCTTTTTTAGTTGACAGTTTCGACAGATCTCTTCCATCTTCTTCAGAACCGTCATCCAGATGTCAGGTGATGACGTGCCTTATCAGCTGATTACTTTACTTTTACTTTTTAGGAAGTAAAATAAGACATTTCTGTGTAGCTTTGGCTGCATGCTTTAGGTCACTGTCTTGCTGGAAATAAATCTTCTCCCAAGTCGCAGTTCTTTCGCTCTCTGCATCAGGTTGTCTTCCAGGATATTCTTATATCTCGCTGCATTCATTTCATCATCTACTTTTACAAGCCTTCGAGGACCTGCTTCTGAGAAGCATCCCCACATCATGATGCTGCCACCACCATGCTTTGGGCTCAGAATAGTATGTTTGTGATGAGGTGCAGTGTTTGGTGTCCGTCTAATCTGATGGCCTAAAAAATCTATGCTCATCTCATCAAACCAAAGAACCCTGAATGAGAAGCCTGAATTAGAGGATTCAAATGTGAATTTGCCCCAATAACAACCTCTCTCTAAATAAGTGGTGCTCTGGGAACAGCACACTGATATTAGCTATAAAAACTGAGAACTACACCTCTCATGAGAGGGTGTGGGGAACAAGGAACTTAACAGCAACAATAACGTAAGTTGCTGCTTTTCTATGTAATGTTTGCCAAATGTAGACACTTATCTGTAAAGTTTAATCTTGAATTTTGGAGGCAAATTTTATCAGCAATGACTTTGCATGGCGGAGCCAGGAGCCAGGCCATATACGTAGTTGTGCAGAGTGTGCACGATGGCTATGTTCATCATGCTCTACAGCTTTGGTCTGAATGCCAGTGCCCTCATTTGAATATAAAATGTTAATTAAAAAGCTGTGAAATAATTGTGGCATCATTAAATAACTGTCCCCTGAAATAAATAAATGTAGCATCAAGAAATAAAAGTTCCTTAAAATATATTAAAGTAATCTAGCAGGGGTGCCCATTCCTGGTCCTGGAGGGCCCCTATCCTGCATGTTTTAGATGTCTCCCTCTTCCAACACACCTGATTCAAATGATCATCTCATCATCAAGCTCTGCAGAAGCCTGATAACGATCCTGATCATTTGAATCAGGTGTGTTGGAAGAGGGACACATCTAAAACATGCAGGATAGTGGCCCTCAAGGACCAGGATTGGGCACCCCTGGTATATAGCCTCTGTTCTAGCCTCCCGCCTGTAGTTGGCTCCCTTAAGCTTAGTTCAATTCTCTGCGACCTTATCGTGTCACTTCCTGTAACTTTTTGTCAGCCTGTAAATATTTCGGTAAATAAATTGCATTTGTATTTAAAGTACTGGTTCACCAAGTCTTTGTCGTCTCGCACTTGAGCCTCCAACCTGCTCCGTAACACATAAGTGGTGTCTCAAGGACAAGTCCTGCAAAACTGGCCTAATCACTTAAGTCACTGCACAACTGTACATTTTTGCTAACAGAATAACACCTCATCCTCTCCTCACAAAGCCATATAACTGTAACAATTGAATTTACAGAAGGGCTTTGGAGGCCACTTCTGAAACTTCTGGGTAATCTCACAGGACAAAACTGGAAGTTCCACACTGACTGTTTTAATTGTAAGAACTGAAAATAACTATAAGTAATTATTTTAGGGACATCACTGTAATGTGCAGAAATGGAATGGAATGAAATAGAACATCATAACCTGCATTCTTCTTCTCTCTCTTTCTTTGTCTCTGTCTCTCTTTCTCTCAAACAAAAGCCATGCCTTTTCTATCTGTCTCTGTGCTGGTGTA
>OMNN01074387.1:0-18851 GCA_900302755.1 Chromis chromis | reverse complement strand
TGTTGGAACAGGAAGGGGCCATCCCCAAACTGTTCCCACAAAGTTGTGAGCATGAAATTGTCCAAAATGTCTTGGTGTGCTGAAGCATTAAGAGTTCCTTTTACTGGAACTAAGGGGCCAAGCCCAACCCCTGAAAAACAAGCACACACCATAATCCCCCCTCCAGCAAACTTTACACTTGGTACAATGCAGTCGGCAAGTACCGTTCTCTTCTTGGCAACCGCCAAACCCAGACTTGTCCATTGGAATCCAGTGGTGGCGTGCTTTATACCACTGCATCCAACGCTTTGCATTGCACTTGGTGATGTAAGGCTTGGATGCAGCTGCTGGGCTATGGAAACCCATTCCATGAAGCTCTCTACCACTGTTCTTGAGCTAATCTGAAGGCCACACCAAGTCTGGAGGTCTGTAACTATTGACTCTGTAGAAAGTTGGTGATCTCTGTCCACTGTGCTCCTCAGCATCCGCTGACCCCGCTCTGTAATTTTACATGGCCTACCACTTGGTGGCTGAGTTGCTGTTGTTCCAAATTGCTTCCACTTTGTTATAATACCATCAATAGTTGACTGCGGAATATTTAGTATTGAGGACATTTCTCAAATGGACTTATTGTACAGGTTTCAACCTATCACGGTACCATGCTTGAATTCACTGAGCTCCTAAGAGCGACCCATTCTTTCACAAATGTTTGTAGAAGCAGTCTGCATGCCTAGGTGCTGGATTTTATACACCTGTGGCCTTGGAAGTGATTGGAAGACCTCGATTCAATTATTTGGAGGAGTGTCCCAATACTTTTGGCAATAGTGTATGTAGAATATAGTGATTTTGATAAAATATTATAATTCTAAGCATAGTTGCTCGTCCGATGACCCTTTATTTCAGGTATTACATTTTCTTGTCAAATATTTTGACTTTCTAAGCTCTCAAAGCTAATTTTGATCCACAGAGTTCAGTTTTAAGGAGTTTTGTCAATGACCAGAGAGGGACTGTATCATGCAGCAGCACCTTTTACAACACAGTTCAATCTTGTTCACATACTGTACAGACAAAAGTAAAGTTAGCCACGCATGCTTGTAAAACCTTGTAAAAACATGCACACACCACAAACACAGCATAGTTAAAACCCTGAATTCATGTATTACAAATCTTAGTTTTAGAGTCTCCTCTACTGGCCCTCAGAAGAAGCTGCTATGGTTTTCTTCAGCCCCTCATCTTAAAAGTCCATCCTTACCTGATCAGTATTTCCCTCATCCTCCTCCAGGTATCCCGAAGCGACCAGGGACCCCTGAAGTTCCTCAGACTTACAACAACACAGCTCTGGTGCTGTGGAAGCCTGCAGACACCAAATCCCCCTGCAGCTACACTCTGGAAAGAAAAACAGAAGGTGAGCGAGAGCTGATATTATCTTCTCATCATTATCTGTTTTTAGACTAGATTCCCAGTGTGTACTATTGTAACTACGAAGTCCCACATGAGGGAAAAGTGAAACTAAGGTCTTAGTCTCAGAGGAGCTGATGGTGTTTGAAGAGCTCAGGCAGAGTGTGGCTTTGTGGCGCCTGTAGAGAAAACTCTGGGGAAATAAGCTTCCAAATCCACAGACACCACTTAGACAGAATGAGTCAGTGGACAAGAGAGAAGCTGCTGTACCAGGCTGCTTTCTGTCATTATGCACCATGAATCATCATTATCTCATAATGTGCTGGGAGAAAATGAAGTCACACAAACTAAAGCAAAAGCAGAATCTGTGATTGTAGAACTTTTTGGTGTGATAGATTTCTCTCTGGCCTTGTCGCTGTCGCTCCCATTTTAATCTTCGGTGTAAGTACTCATAGAATACCGTCACTAATTTACATTTTAGTTGGGGTTTGCTTCACTATGACTGATTATCTTCTAGCAGGCCAACTGAACATTGATTTGTTATCATTGGTTTATGAGCTTGCCAACACTGCTATCTGGTGGCCAACAGCTGAACTTCACCCATGTGTTTGTCATTCCAAATCCTAAAACATTGTTGGCCTCAGTTGTTAAAGCGATGGCATTCAGACACTGCTCACTTGTTCAATAAGGTTCCTCACAGCTTCATTCATGCAATTTTTGTTTATACGTGCATGAATGGATGTACAAAACATAATAATGCACTCATAAACAAAAGATTGTCCAAGTAACTCATAGCCTGGTTTATTTATGATTTTCTAAACACAGAACATTCCATCCATGTGTGATGATGATCTATCTACTGCTTTACTAACTGTAAAATAAAAACAGCTATGTAAACAGATAGATTAGACCACAGCTTATAAACAGCAACTGAACAGCTGTCTGCAGGTAAGAAGTGTGACTTTCCATTAGATCCTGACCCATCCTGTCTCCATGTCGGGGATAATTATACGTAATTAATGGAGTCACTTATGTTGTTCCACGTGTGTAAATACACACAACTGAATCAGAGGCTGCAGGTATTTAATATACTCAGAAGAAATACAGCAAACAACAAACAGCTCGAAGCAACAAACTAAATGTTCCTTCCTGTTAATGTTTTGTCAAAACCTGGATTACAGTAAAGTTTTATTTTATGAAGTCAATGAGAACGGTCCTTTGTGATTTTGGCTGTAAACTGTTTTTGCCTTCTGTGATGTTTTTGGACTAATATTGGCACTAAAATGTGTAAAAAGCCTACCCTTAATCGCTTCTCACAACTCCAAGTATGTCGCCTGTTTGTTCCAGTTCAGACTTGTTTCATGTTGAAAGTGATGGAAATGTTACGAGGTCTAGTAAAAGTGACCAAGGTGCTAATTCAGACATGAATCTGACACATTCAGATGCTGTGAGGTTATTGGAGAGGATGTATGAAAGGTTCTTAAGAGGAAAAAAGAGACAACTGAAGTCTATTTATAAGCTTTTATTTATTTATTTTTACCATTTTTTCCCCATAAGAATCCTTAATTTTCAATGGTAATGTAAAATATGTCCAAATATGTATTGGGCATTTGGTTTGTTTCATGTCATGGTCTATGCATAAAGCTTGCTGCAACATCAAACAAAGCTCACTTAGTTTCCTCTCCGTCCTTCAGGCGACTCTAACTGGTTAACTGTGGCCACCGGAGTGGTCGACTGCTACTACAATGTCACCGACCTGCCAGCAGGGGGCGCCTTCCGGTTCAGAGTCTGTTGTGTGAACAAGGCTGGTCAGGGACCTTACAGCAACATCTCTGCTGCAGTCAGTCTGGACTCTACAGGTAACACACAGTTCATGTTACAGGAAGTTATCACATAAAGCAGTCCTGCTCATTGATCTGCTGCATATTTATGCACACGAAGGACATCATGAACAGTAAGGTGCAAACTCTGATATTGTCAACCTTAAAATGAAACAGCAAACATGTTTAAGAATGGAAACAAACAGAGCAATAATGACTCAGTTAATAAACATACTGAGTGACTCCTGAATTTATTTCATGTTTTCAGATGTTGGAGCTTCACCTGCCATCGCCGTTGTAAAGACAGTCCCCCCTGTGCTAGTAGTTACCTCCTCAGTGACCGTCCCTCCACTCAAACCAGTCCAGAACAGCGCTCCCAGAACCACAGTCTCCATCATCACCTCCACCTCCTCAAAAGATGCACCCATCCCTGCTGTCGTCTCTCCATCCTCTCCGCCTTCAAAACCTCCATCTGAAGGCACAACAACAACTGAAGACGCTTTAAAAATCAGCTCCACTCTTCCTTCTTCGCCCACAGTCAAAGCACCTCCACCCTTTGTCCTCCCCAAACCCCAGAGTCCAGTCAATGTGGTGACCCCCATGACCCAGACCCCACCGGTATCACCTCCAGCTCTTCTTGTAACTCCACCTTCAACTCCCACCAAGCCGGTCGTGGCATCGGTGCCCTCGTACGTCCCCACATCCACAGCCACAGCTCGGGTAGCCCCCTCCCCAGTGTCCTTCTCCCCCCCAGTCCTGCAGACCTCCAGCCTCAGCCCCATCGGTGAAGGAGCCGCTACACCCTCCAGAGGAACCCCGTCAGGACGAGCTACACCCTCCACTGCTCTGCGACAGGGAGTTCCACAGAAACCATATACCTTCCTGGATGAGAAAGCCAGGTGAGACACATATTACCTGCCTTTTCATTAGAGATGTAGAATGCATGACACTGTGACAAAGAACAGTTAGAATAACTTGTAGTAATAGTTTATGTGTCGTATTTTCAGGGGTCGGTTTGGAGTCGTTAGAGAATGCAGAGAGAACACGACAGGTAAAATCTACATGGCAAAGATCATTCCCTACAGTCAGGAGAACAAGCAGGAGATGCTGAAGGAGTACGAGATCCTCAAGTCCCTTCACAATGAGAGAGTCATGGCTCTGCACGAAGCCTACGTCACGCCGCGATACCTGGTGCTGGTTGCCGAATACTGCACTGGCAAAGAGCTGCTGTACAGCCTCATAGACAGGTAGGACGCTGGGAAAGTACCTCAGACTGACATAATAAAGTATTTCTGATTGTGATAGCAGTGGTCTGGAACCAAGATATTATCATTACACACAGACAAAGACTCATTTAAAATAAGAGTTATTGAAACCACATTAACTATTACTTTAGTTGTTATTATTAAACTCTGGTCCAGTAAAAAAACGTAACAATTTAAAGTTAAATATAATTTTTAAGGCATCACAAAAGAGAAAGTAAACAGATTTCATTTCAGGTTCTTGTTTATATCACATACTACCGAGCCTTGTATATTCCTGCATTATTAATCCTTATTGCATTTTCCTCCACACTGAAACACTTTTTGTGATTTATAAACCCTTGATTTCTCTTACTGATAATTTGACTTATAACACTGCTTCTTATTTATCTTGTTCCACTTAAGACCTCCGACTGGCATCACTTTAAATCTATTTGTTACTGTTTACTCTTACGCACTAAAACGCCAAGTCAAAGTCCTTGTATGTGAAAACCTACTTGGCAATAAAACCTTTCTGATTCCTGATTGTTGACAAAAAACTGAACATTTTCAATCACTTGTTTGTACAACTAAAATAATAATAATAATCATCCGAATCAGAAATACTTTATGGATCCCTGACATTACAGTTTCTCCCATTCAAGTTTTAGAACTATAAACAGTACAAAAAATATATGGATAAACATAAGTAGAAAAATGTGTCCTAAAACATAAACATAAGTAGAATCAGTATAAGCATTAATGTGAAATGTGCATTTCTAAGAAAATAAAATGTAAGTATACAGTGTAATAAATAGCGTTATTACGCAGAGAAACATAATTATTGCATATTATTGAGTGTTAAAAATAAATAAATAAATTAATTAATTAATTAATTAATTAATAAGCTGTTGCCTTTTAATTAGTTTTAAACCCCTTTCCACTGACATAGACCAATGTGAACGCATTTTGTCTTGGAATACTTGGATTTTCAACTGTAAATAATCATGTGTAACATCAATTTTTTAGAAAAAATAAACTTTTTTTTCTTTTTTCTGATTTATGGCATTTTAACTTTGTCAAAGAGCTCAGAAGATTTTTCTGACTTCTCTCTCCTTCTTCATGTTGCTCTGTTTCCATAGAGCTGCAGGGCTTTAGATTGCAGTGAGAAATGAACCACAGTGAGGAAAAATGAGACAGGATCTAAAAACAGCCAGAAACTGTTCAGAGGGTTAAATTAGCATTTCTTTTCTCAGGGATTGTTTCCAACCAAGTCCTTTTCGACTTTAAGATGATTTAACCGTTTGCAAACCTTCTTTTTCACCCACTAAAGGTTCCGTTACTCTGAGGACGACGTGGTCGGTTACCTGGTCCAGATTCTGCAGGGAGTCGAGTACCTCCACAACCGCCGTGTCCTCCACCTGGACCTCAAACCCGACAACATCATGGTGACGAACCTCAACGCCATCAAGATTGTGGACTTTGGCAGCGCTCAGAGCTTCAACCCCCTGAACCTGAAACAGCAGGAGTCAGGAGCAGGAACGCTGGAGTACATGGGTGAGCAGAAGCAAGAAATAATGACAGCTAATGGGACTTTTTAGAAGCCATATCACATTATTAGTTTGTTTCTAAACTTTAAGCAAACCCAGACCCACTTTTACAGCAACAACCTTTAATCTGTCAAACTTTTGATGGTCTTGATCAATGTGTTGCAGCTCCTGAGATGGTGAAAGGTGAAGTGGTTGGTCCTCCTGCAGACATCTGGACTGTCGGGGTCGTCACCTACATCATGTAAGTTTCTCAGAATCCACTACATTAATCACAAGTTCTCTTTATGCAGAAAGACTGAGTGTCATACAGTTATGTGTTTTACTAGATAACTGACACATTAAGCTGTAAGTGGCATTTTACCAAGTGAGATGGATCCCATGTTATTAATTTCACACACTGTTCTATAGTTAACTTTGTGTGTAAACTCATATATTTTATCTTATATATGTAAAGATTTATAAGAAGGAACTAAAACTGTTAAATAAAAGCACTACGTCCAAGGATAGTCCTTTTTTACTGACAAGTAAAAATATATATTTGCACAAAACTCTTCATACTGTGCTGCTTTAAGAAAAATAAGCTACAGTCAGAATAATCCTGCTCTGCTGTGTTTAACGCCCCCTGTCATACAATTATATATTTTACACAGTTGTAAGTATCATTGTCAGTGAGATAGATCAGGATCAGAGGTTTAATCAAAGCTTGGAGTCACGATTCTGGCCTCTACCCTTAAGATGCTAAATGTATGTACTGCAAATGAATTTTGGAATCTAAATATTTCCTTCTGTGTCTTCATCCAGGCTCAGTGGTCGGCTGCCCTTCGAAGATAAAGACTTTCAACATGTTGAATCTAAAATCCTGATGGCCAAGTTTGAACCAACAAAACTGTACTCAAATGTGTCCCAAAGTGCCTCCGCCTTTCTCAAGAAGATGCTGAGCAGCTACCCATGGTGACTTTTAGCTAAAGTTTACTATAAGCCATCTTTAAGAGAGAAAATAACCTTAAATGCTGAGTTCTGTATTCGTGTGTGTGTTTTCAGGGCCCGTCCGACTACACGGGACTGCTTCACACAGGCCTGGCTGCAGGACTCCTACCTGATGAAGCTCCGCAGACAGACGCTCACCTTCACCTCCAGCCGACTCAAGGAGTTCCTGGTGGAGCAACAATGCCGTCGCACAGAGAGCGCCACCAAGCACAAGGTGCTGCTGAGAACCTACCAGAGCTCCCCTCAGTCCCCAGCGTCCGGGTTGGCACCACATGTTCCCAGTCCGAAGTGACACGACGGGAAAATGCAGCACCAGACGCGAGTTTGAGGAGTTGGATCTGCCCAGAACAAAGCAAAATAACAACAGTTTGCATCTTATAGCTCCTGTGTGAACCACTGCTGCATGACAAATGTCGGCCTGCCCAGCGAGGCTAAATGCACAGAGGACAGGAGACGGCTGGATAAAGCAGAAACACACAGGAGATAATTCAAGATCCAACACCGACGGGATTCTGAGAAGAAACAAGAATACAGATCTGATGTGTTTAATGAATTTATGTTGCTGAGAACTGCTCAGAAACTATTAATCCAATGGAAGGACACAGGATGTTCTTTGGTTTCCTTTGATTGCACAATTTCTCAGTCACGTTGTGAATTCTGAAATTGCACATTCATGTTTGGTTTAGATAAACATCCACTCTGCACGATCGGCCTGGAACATGTGTGTCATTAGTTCTTGTTCATGTCACTGAACTTAGTAGTAAACAACTCATGTGAATGTACCATGATTTAAGCTGCTAACTTGTTTTTGCATTTAGTCACATTTTAAAACTCAAAACCAAAAATATCTTTTTGTTTCCTTTGGAAATTGTTTACTTTTTTCATGTTAATTTATTTGCATGTGTGTGTGTGCGTGTGTGTGTGTGCACGAGCATTTTTGATTCACTCTTCAAATTAGCATCAAAGCAAAAAAAATAAAAATAAAAATAAGGAGTGTCTTTGTGATTGGTGTTAAGAGTCACACAGTAAAAATGAACTATTTTACGGTGAGCTAGGGATTTGTAGTACAACTTCTTGTTCTGTGGTTAACTCTGAACTGTAACACAACTATGACAAGCAGTTTGCAATGTAGATAACGTTTTACTCTGAAAGGTAAAGTGTCAGTTTAACGGTTGGTCAGGGGGCTCCTGATCAGCCAGTCAGTGCCTGAATCGGATTATTATCCAAAATGTTTCTCTTGTAAATGTGTCTCCACTGGTTCTAACTCACAACTGATGAATTATCTTAATGAAGCAAACATTTGATGACAACATTTGGACTTTGCAGCAGCAGACAGATGCATTCAGGCTGTTACATGCATATGTTTATACATACAGAACATGCAGTCCTTGTAATAATAGAACGTCTAGTGTATTGCTCTATCACAGTGTTCCTTTTGTATGACTTTGGATGGTTGCAGATTTGTAAATGTACCAATTTGCGGTGTTTATATGTGGAAAAATGTTTTTATGAGATAGTATGTAATAAACTATTGATACAATTGGGAACTTGTTTTCTTATTTCTTTAAGCCAGATGCCGTTTTGGGATTTGCACCTACAAAATCTCTCCTGAATCCTGGAGTATTTCGATTTTTTAGAGGTAAAATACATTGACACTGTCCAGCACAACAATGCAAACAATACTCGGCCTGCAGAGAATCTCCTGGGAACATTTTAAGTCAACCTACAGGAGCATACAGCATTCAAACTGTTGAGTGTTTACTTCCTCACCTTCTTTGTCTGCTAATGACCCAACAGTTATACACAGGTGGCAACAAATACCAGCCTGAAACTGTTTTTAAAAACACACAACAGTGACTATTTTATTATGGAAACAAGTATTTTTAAAACGCATTTCAAAAAATCCTCTGTGTCATACAAGTATATGTTTTATTAGAGAGTTATGACTGACACATTAAGCTGTAAGTGGCTTTTTACTAAGTGAGATAGATCACATGTTATGTATTTTACACACTGTATGAATCTATAGTTCATTTTGTGTGTATTTATTTGTCTTATACATGTAAAGATTTATAAGAAAGAACTAAAGCCGTTAAGTAAAAGTTTGGTAAAAAAAAAAAAAGTGGAGATTTTGTTTGGAAATGAAGGCATGAAGGGAATATTTTCATGGAAAAAAAAACTTCTAAAAATGCAGGCGTCAGGCATTTTAAAGATCAACTTAAATTCAGTACTCGAGTAAGATTAGATAAAATAAGACAAAACTTTATTAATCCTAAAGGAAATTCTTGTCAGACATTGCTCAGAAAACTAAATTCCATATCATGACAAATGCAGTTGAAGAGTAATATGATACTATATAAGTACCACACTTTACTGAAAATAAAAATAAGGAAGTTGAATACGACCAGAACTAGAAAAAGTGCCACTAGCAATGATTTGAGGTAGTAAGGTGAGATTATACGTGATAATGTTCTATTGCACAGGGAATTGAAATACATGTGATAGACAAATAATGCAAATTAAATTGACATGTTATATATGATTATAAAATATTGTGCCAGGTTCAAGTCTGACCTCAGCCATTTACCTTAAGTCCTTCCTCACTCTCTCCTGTTTCTAACTCTATCCACTGTCCTGTCCTCTCTAATAATAAAGGCATGAAAAGGCCAAAGTATATATATATATATTGCACATGAAAAATTCAATATTACACTATTGAACATGTTGGAGCTAGAAAGGTAGAAAAATAACTACAGCTTCTTTCTACTGACAAGAAAAAAATTTTTTACACAGAACTTTTAAAATTCACAGTTATTCTTTTATTATAAAACTCAAGTGTGTTGTTTTAAATGTGCCATGTAACTAACAGTGACAGGCGACAGCAGGCCTGTTATTGAGGAGACGTGGACGTCACTTGTGCGACGCTCCCTGACTCTCGGCAGTTTCAAGGGGCCCGAACTGGGCGTTTCTTTACTGCGACTCCTTCAAAAAAAAAGTTTTGCTCTTGAGCAAGTTTTCAGTAACAGCGGTCATTACACGACGGAGACGGTAGTAACCTTCAGTACCGTAAAGCTGCCGGTAACAGCGGAGAAAGCGTCATGCTAAAGTGCAGCTAGCTGAAGTTAGTGAGTCTGCGCTGCTGTCTGCGATCTGTAAATATGCTACTTATCGCTTATTTTCACCTTTAAAAGTTACAGCTGGTTGGTTAACGGAGCTCAGATTGTATATTATAAAAAGTTAGCGGTGTAATGGGTGTATTATGTGCGTTTAACGGGGTGTAAGAGTAGATTATTTGGCTAAAACGGGTCGGTGTAGCTAGCATGCTAGCTTAGCTAACTTCTGAGTAACTTTGGGCAACTTTAAGGGACCGTCGTCAAACTTTCAGACGGCCGCAAAGGGAGCGTCATCCGCGGCCGCTTCCCTTACTGCGCCGCTTTAAGTGAAATGGGAAGCCTTGAAACCTCCGTGTTTGTATCTTGAAATTGCGAGCGGAGTCGAGCTCCATATTGAATCAAAGCTGCCAACTCCTTGACAAATACTTTGTGACTTTCAGGCCTGGACGTGCTGCGGGGTTCCAGAGTGTGATGGACGCTGTGTTGTTTCCTGGAGTTCCCTTCAGTTCACTAGTTTAATGCAGCAGCAGCGACTCCAACTCAGTCTCTAAGTTTAAAGTGTGAGCTCAGCACTCTGGACCAGACCTGGATGTGATGGACAATCCGTCCTCAGTGATCACACAAGTTAGCCGGGATGAGGAGGGCAGTAAGGCAGAGAGGGGTAAGTCCTCAGCTTCATTTGCCCCTGTGGTAAAAGCACTAATCTGCTCAAACATGTTGCACAAAAACAAGCTGCAGCTCTGAAACTGTCACTGTTGGTCGATCTGCAGAGCTTAAAGCTGTGGCCTTGTGTTTAAGTGCCAATAATTGATTATACTCTCACAATAAAAGACTACAAATCACCACAGATCCACTTTAAAATCAGTACTAAACAACAAATCCTGCACCATAATCACATAAAACATCCTCCAGAAGGTGTCTCATGTTGGTGATATTATTCACGTATGTTTTTAACTAAACTGAAGGAATGTGAAAGTCCAGTTTCCACCTTATCAGCTCTCTCATCACTAGTATGGATTTCTGTACACAACCAATGAGAAGCCAGAATAAACAACCAGCTGATCTCTCAGGAGGTGAAGGTTTTATTCAGCACTGCAGGTTTTCACATTAGCGTTTAGGTGTAGATATGATCAGAGGTTAAAGCAGTGTAAATCTATAGCAGCCTGATCTATTACATAACTGAACATGTTTACTGACATTGATTCACCGCTGCTGTTTGCTCTGTTCCACCTACACGATGGGATGTTCTGGAGTCAAAACAAATCTTTTAGTTTCTGTTTCTCAGCAGGATCAGTTTGTATTTATCTTCATTCACTCACATGTGACTGTTTATGCAGGAAGAACTTCAACTATGATTGAACGTAATTAGGGACACCAGAGACACATCGTACTGTGTTTTAGGATGCACATAAACTCTGCTTATGTCTAGATATTAAACCTAAATATAAGATTTGTAGCATCACAGCTGAAACTTAGTCATTAAAGGCCTGTGTTTCCCAAATGTCTGTGTTTCCCAACTTCAGGTCAGGTCAAAGGGTCAATATGCTTTTTTTTTTTCAGGGCCAATATGGATTATTAGTAATCAAGAGACCGATAACTGATATTTGGATCAATTACGGATTACTGTGACTGCTTTAGAGTCAAAGGAGAGCATTTTAAATGTTTTTATTTGATCGGAAATCTGTTAAAAAATACAATATGGAAAAATGCTGATTATTGAATCCAATAATCGGCTAGTTTCTTGTTTGTACTTTTTAATTAATGCACACTGTAGTATACACAGAATCAGAGTTTGTATATAATCCCTTTAGAACCTGAAATACTGAACAATTAAACAGAATATTATCTAAAAATGCAGTCTCTAAATCACAGGGGCTGAAGTTTTTTGCTAAAAGTAAAATGTGTCACAACATACCATCATACATGGAAACCTTTTGTGCTGCAAATCAGATTCTCCACATGTAAAGGAACATGCTTGTTAAGTAAAATCCCATCATCCTTTTTACTTTTCAGAGGAATAAATATGTCAGAATCATTCCCACTAAAATCAGGACTCATATTGCAGTTGAGCCAAAAGCCACTGAGTTAGTTTGACCTCATTTGACAGAAACCCCTGCATTGTCCTGTTTCAGATCATTTGACAGACAAACGTGTTTATTATGCTCAGGTAAATGAAACTCCAACTAAGAGAACTGGTTAAAACTGTTTTATTCTCAGTCTTTATAACTGTGGCACTGGTGATTGTCCTATTGTGGAAGCTAAAATTTCTTTTAAGGTGCAAATAAATGACACAATGCTCAAAATACTATTTGTTCATTATTTAGGACTTTTTTTTTTAAGGGCAGTGGTGTCCTAGTGGTTTGTGAAGCGAACTTGTAACCGGTGGGTCGCCGGTTCGAGTCCCCGGACTGGCAAGAGGTTGAGGAGGGAAAGTGAGAGCGACCGCTTGTCCCAGTCACCACCACTGTGGGCCCTTGAGCAAGACCCTTAACCCCTGACTGCTCCCCGGGTATAGTTAAGGTTAACTTTGAATAGGATGGGTCAATGCAGAGAAGGAAGGAACCCAAGGGGATCAATAAAGGTTAGATTAGTATTATTATTATAACAACAATGCTTGAGAACTTTCATACATCAAATCACATATAACGTGAGCAAATGTCAGGTGTTGAAGGTTTCTCCTTGAGCTTAAATCTACAAAAAAAAAAGCTTCTCTGTATATTTAATTTGTTTGTTTCTTTTAACTTGAGAGCTGCAGTCTGCCTTATAAACCCACTGAAATGTTTAATTAGTCTGTTTTTATAGGAGAGTTTTACAGTTACATGAAAGTCTGAAAACTGTTTCAGAGGTTTTTCACTTTTTCTTTTGCAAAGAGTCGAATCCTTGTTACAGATCAAGGCATGTTTAAATGTAATGCTAGCATGTTGGTGAAGACCTTAATAAAACCAAACTGTAAAGACGTTTGGAATAAATCAGCTAATCAGGAATCCGTGGAAAAGCCTTCTGTTGTAGTTTTTGGTTGTTTGAAATCAAAACAGCTGCAGAGTCTAAATGTACATTGGTTATCTGACTGAAGCTCAGCTGATAAATGATGAAAAATGGGAGTGGAAGTGTTGATTACAGGAAATGATTGACCACACGAGGCTTTTAAATGCATCCTGATGAAATAGTCTGACAGGGCGAAGCATCTGATCCTGAAATAACTTCACTCTGATGTCATTCTGTGATACAGCTGCATGTGAATTATTCATTTTTACGTTATGGAACAGGATATATCATGTTGAGATGAGCATTTCTGGTTTAGCTGAGACTCATTTACTGAAGTTCAGGTTCAGTTTTAGCTGTTTTAAGAAACACTTTAATTGATGATTACCGTAGATTTGTACTGTTTGCTTGTCTGGAAACACTAATTACACAGTGATTCTGCTGATATCGTTCCTCACACCTGGTTTCTGGTGTGTTTGTTCTTCAGTCTGGCTTCTTCCCGCATTATTTAAGTGTTAATATCGGCATAGTTAAAAAGAATAGCTGCTCTGAAGACGTTTTTGCCCAAAGCTAACTGAGTAAAACACATCAAACGGTTGTTTCATCTGAGTTTAAAGCCAGATGTGTAAGAACCACAACTAAAAATACTTTTAAAAAATACTGCTGCCCCTTAATTAACACCTGTGATGCTTTTATCTGTTCAACTGGAACAACACAAATGAAAAAACTGTTAACTATATTCTTCTTTACTTGTAACTTGATGCCGCTGAACTAAATATAGGCACAATGTTGATGTTTTGTATTTTTCTTGTTGTAACGAACACATGAATACTTCCCCACAGATGCAAATCTTTAAAAATAGGTCACAAACATTTAGGTAATTCTTTAAAAGACTAAGGAAGCTCCTAAAACAGCTGGGCTTTGTAGTTTTTAGCAAACATTACATAAACAGGAGTACATAGTGTATTTGTGTAGACCTATTCTTTGAGGTGGATTTACACACATTTGTTCATTTAGGCTTTTTTTCGACCCCTAAAATGGAGACTTTTGCTGACCTTTAATTTGAAAATCCTGGGATTTTTATTTTAGCCTGGATGTGCAGAAACTGAGAATTTTGGACTCCACTGTTTGCTTCTTGATTGGCTCTTGGACTCCTGCTTCCCTGATTTGTGTTCAGGGATGCAGATCTGATTCCTTCTTGGGGCCGTCGTTTATCCTGATTATTTAAAGATTTAACCTGCGTTTAATATGTTTGAATGATGTCATGACATCATATTCTAAATGACATCGTCACACTACAACAACTGTGTAGTATGATGTAGTAGTAAATGTAGTAATGTCCATTATGGCGTTGATGTAAGTGTTTACTTACGCAAAATTCAAAATAAGAGAAACTTAAGATGATATATACAGTTTCTCTCTTTAAGAAATCTATTGACATAAATTGAATAATCTTTGTATCTTTATTTGATCTTAGTAAATAATAAATTAATGAGTAATTAGTTCATAATAATGTAACAGCAGATTCATCAGTAATGAAAATAAAATTAAAGCTTCAACTTCAAAAATCAGTTTGTGGGAAGGATGTGTACTTGTTCTTTATTAGGCTTTACATTGTATTAGAAACCTATTTCAAGAGAAATGACAATAATCTGAACTTTGTCTTGGCTGCAAAGGAGTGAAATATTTGGAAGGTGACCACTGGACAAGAATAGAGTCCAAACTTAGGAAAAACCTCATCAAATGCTTTATTCCCTCCCTGACATTAAGTTCTGTTAAAAAGGACAGCACATGTTGAATGACAGTGTGCAGGTTTACTGAGCAGATCTGGTGCTGTTTTAAAGGCCTCACATGGGTTAAAGTCGCCACATAAATGAACAGTATTAATGAAAAAGCATCATCACTGTTCTGTCAGTGCTTTCTGATGACTCAGGTTTAGGATATTTCCTTCAGCCTGCAGTATTATCTCCTTCCATGTCATAAAGCCCTTTTTATGAATGGACTCGTGCTCTGTGTTGTGCAGTCAGCCCCCAGTTTTTCTGCTTGTCAGCATGTGATTTAAAAACATACATAAATACTGAAGTGAATGGAGACTCTGGGGAGCAAATAAGGACATGAGGGAGCGAGAGAGGAAACAAAGGAGGGACAGTTGGTGGCTTTTTATAAAATTAGGCTTCATTATGTGTAACAAATTGGGATTAGTTTTGCTTATTAGAGATAAGTGTTTCTGGATAAGCGCAAGAATAACAGAAAAGCAAAGACACGTGAAAGAACTGTAATAAATAAAACGGAGGAATTGAGCTGAGTAAGAAGAAGAAACTACACGATAATAGCATCACAGGCTAAAACACGACGGCTTCCTCCACTGATACCCGTCTGTTTCCTCTTCCTGTTTTGGCCTGAGCGAGGCCAGTAGAGGGTCAGATGGGGTTTGAATCCACAAATGGAGTAGGAGGGAATGAAAGAGACAACAGAGGTTTGTGTTGGTAACACAGTCACGTCCAGAGAGGCAGAATAAAGACCCAGAAGCTCAGTCTAATGGGAGCAGCACTGTTCAGACACATTTATAGGCGATCAGTGGGAGTTAGTGGGGTTCTGGTTTGACAAACATCCATGAGAGCAGAAATGATTTCTGCAAATGAGATAAACTAGTGTTGAAATTAAATTAAAATAAATAAATAAATGACAAAAATAACGACATTTTGGAAGCAAGTAGGGCTGTTCCGAACAGCAATTGCCGTTCTTTGAATATTCGGGTCCAATTAATGACGATTATCCGAAAATATATTAATATACTCGAGCGGTAGCGGTGCACCGGGGGGCGGGGGGGTGACGGAATAAAATGATTTGTTTTCTAACACGGGTGAAGTGAAGCGTGACATCGGAGTTGGTAGGTCCGCGTACTAGAGCTGAATATCAAAATTATTATCCGGATACCACCACAATGACCGAATATTCAGGACCAGCCCTATAAGCAAGAATCATATGTAGTAAACAACCATTTCTGGGTTTATTTGCTCATTTGCATTCCTGGAAACTCTCCATATCCAAGAAATATTTCCTCATTTATATATTAACCATTTTGATGTGCATTTTAGCTTTTAAAAATTCACAAAAATCTGAGTTTCAACTTTCCCACAGTCCTTAAACTACTCATTTGTGATGTGCTGTTCAGTGAGGAAAACTAAATCAACGCTTTAATTAATCCAAGCAAATTCACCAAAATGAAACCACTTGCAGTCGCCAGATGCTGTAAAAAAAAACCTAAAGATTCTACGCTAACCTGTGCAGCTGTGAAGCCATTAATGACTCAGCTGCAACCAACAATCCCATTACAAAGAGTCAGGGACTTGTCGGCTGAACTGCAGGCTGTGTCAAAGCAGATTAAAAATGTCACCATTTCCCCCCCAGTATTTGTACCAGCTGTGGACACCTGGAAAAGGGTTGTACATGATGATTCCAGGTAAGATAAGTAGCAAAAAGTACGTAAAAAGCATTTCGGAGGTCTATATTCTTTCAGTCATAGTTTTTTTTTCATTTTTATTCTATTTCTATTTTATTCTAATATTGTAAATACCTTATTCTATTTTTTATTGTTGTTTTTATTTTAATTTCATATGTATATATTTTATCCTAATTGCACCGTGAAGTTGAGCTGGCACTATGTACCAAGAATTTCATCACTGGCGATGATGTACATTGTTACAGAGTGCATGACAATAAAGAATCTTGAATCTTGTTCAATAAAAAATGTGACAGGAGTAAAACATACCCAGAAACTGCTCAGAGTTCAAAAGGTTAAAGAAAGTTTAATTGCTTTTGTTTTGATTATATTGGATTTTACAGTAGAGCTGCAACAAACATTTGTTATTATTAGCTACTCTGCTGATTGTTTGGTCTATAAAACCTCATCATTTCTAGGGCTGGTCCCGAATATTTGAATATCCGAATATTCGGTCGTTGTGGTGGTGTCCGGATAATAATTTTGATATTCGAATAGTCGTGTGCGTCCCCACCGAATGCCACCGAGGCTCTGGTACGCAAACCTACCAACTCCAATGTCACATTTCAGTTCGCCCGTGTCAGTAAACGAATGATTTTATTTTAAGTCCCCACCCCCATGTTTTTTTTGCATGTGATGAAATACCAACTGCATTATCTTAGTTTGCGTAATTAGATCTGTACTCTGTCTGCAGTACACATGTTTTAAGTGAAAGTTCTCGACTAAATAAATGTCCACAGGATGTCAAAAAGTTAAACTTGGGAAAAAAAATAACTAAAAAAGCTTTTTATCAGGTTTTATCATTTTATCAGCAGAAATCAGACTCTTCTGCTGCTGGTCTGGTAAACTGGTTGTTCTGCTTTTTATCTGAGCTCATCTAATAACACTAAAGCACAACGGCTAATTCTGAATTGTGACATACTGTTGCTCGACTCAAGCAGCTGTTTCCTGCTAATTTTAGACTCAACGTATGCACAGTCTGCTATCTCAGTCTGCCACTGTGCCACATGTTTAGTTTCATGTCTCTTTTATGATAATAATATTTTTTTAGTAGTCAAGCAGCCTGATAGTCGTCCTCCTGGCGTTTTCTTCCTGCACATTTCTGACGAGACTTTAGGTTTTAGCCAGTGCCAACATGATTAGAATTGAGAATGAATGTATGTGTAGTTTTCTTTTTTTAAAACAGTTTTGTTAATTGAAGGTTCATTTACTGAAGAATAATAAACATATTTGTGTTTCATATGGTCAGAAATAACCCGAACATGCATAGATGTCAAGTCAGGTATCACAGACTCATTGCCTTTATTGTATGCAGGCTACTATGCATCGTGTCGCTACAGAAATCATCTTAAAATAACATTTAATCAGCTCTATTAATTGGCCGACCAATCAATGTTGACTGTTCTCACCATTAGGGCTGGTCCCGAATATTCGAATATCCGAAGTGGTGGTGTCGTAACTAAATAACTGTATATCCCCCCCCCCCTGAGGGATCTCCTCCCAGACCTGGATTAAAGCATCAGTCAACTCCTGGACAGTCTTGGTGGGTGGAACCAGACATGATGTCCCAGATGTGCTCGATTGGATTCAGGTCTGGGGAACGGGCAGGCCAGTCCATAGCATCGATGCCTTCATCATGCAGGAACTGTTGAGCCACATGAGGCCTAGCATTGTCATGCATCAGAAGGAACCCAGAGCCCACTGCACCAGCATATGGTCTCACAATGGGTCTGAGGATCTCATCCCGGTATCTAATGGCAGTCAGGGTACCTCTGGCTAGCACATGGAAGGCTGTGCAGCCCTTAAAGAAATGCATCCCCACATCATTACTGACCCACCACCAAACCTGTCATGCTGGTGGGTGTTGCAGGCAGCAGAACGTTCTCCACCTCGTCTACAGACTCTGTCACGTCTGTCACATGTGCTCAGTGTGAACCTGCTCTCATCCGTGAAGAGCACAGGGCGTCAATGCTGTAAGCACAAGCCCCACTTGTGGACATCGGGCCCTCATACCACCTTCATGGAGTCTGTTTTTGACAGTTTGAGCAGAAACATGCACATTAGTGGCCTGCTGGAGGTCATTTTGCAGGGCTCTGGCAGTGCTCCTCCTGTTCCTCCTTGCACAAAGGAGGAGGTAGCGGTCCTGCTGCTGGGTTGTTGCCCTCCTACGGCCCCCTCCACGTCTCCTGGTGTACTGGCCTGTCTCCTGGTATCTCCTCCATGCTCTGGACACTGTGCTGACAGACACAGCAAACCTTCTTGCCACTGCTCTCATTGAT
>OMNN01074386.1:0-13722 GCA_900302755.1 Chromis chromis | reverse complement strand
ATATCCAGACATATTGGCCCGCCTGCCTTTACACGCACATGAACTTTCCTGACATCCCATTCTTAATCCATAGGGTTTAATATGGAGGTGTTCCACCCTTTGGAGCTATAACAGCCTCAACTCTTCTGGGAAGGCTTTCCATAAGGTTTAGGAGTGTGTTTATGGGAATCTTTGACCATTCTTCCAGAAGTGCATTTGTGAGGACAGGCACTGATGTTGGACCAGAAGGCCTGGCTCTCAGTCTCCGCTCTAATTCATCCCAAAGGTGTTCTATGGGGTTGAGGTCAGGACTCTGTGCAGGCCAGTCAAGTTCCTCCACACCAAACTGGCTCATCCATGTCTTTATTGAGTTTGCTGTGTGCACTGGTGAACAGGAAGGGGCCATCCCCAAACTGGTCCAACATGACTGCGCACCAGTGCACAAAGCATGAAATTGTCCAAAATGTCTTATTATGCTGAAGCATTAAGAGTTCCTTTCACTGGAACTAAGGGGCCAAGCCCAGCCCCTGAAAAACAAGCCCACACCATAATCCCCCCTCCACCAAACTTTACACTTGGCACAATGCAGTCAGGCAAGTACCGTTCTCCTGGCAACCACCAAACCCAGACTGGTCCATCAGATTGCCAGACAGAGCAATATATGTGTGTGTGTGTGTGTGTGTGTGTGTGTGTGTGTGTGTGTGTGTGTGTGTGTGTGTGTGTGTGTGTGTGTGTGTGTGTGTGTGTGTGTGTGATTTTCAACCTAAGTCTTAATTATACTCAGACCCATGTAGAGGCAGGGTCAGGGCTAAATTGAGTTTTTAATGTTTTAATGTAACCCTGTGCAATCAGTGTGAGCATGAAGTAGTTAAGATGAACAGCTGGTCAGTGATATTGAGAGAGCTGCAAGTCGCGGCCTGTTCCAAACAGGCATTACAAATTGTACACTGAGCAGATTCATAACAACATTCCAAAAGCTACAGTAGTCTGTTTACAATCACACAGCTGATAACTGTTAGTTAGTGGACAACACTCATAATAAGGAAATGAGGGAATATCAGTCACATCCAGTTGTCAACAGCAGCCATAGTTAAAAAATGACATTTCATTTCATGTCATACAAATATTTTTGATTTGGTAAAGTTCTAGTGAGTAAAGGGACTGCATGGATCTTAAACACTGGAGTCATATCCAAGCACAACTCAGGAGAAGCTGTTGCCAAGAAATTCTGCTCCTCTCAGTGTGTCGCATGGCAGACGATTGTCTCATCCAGACTAAGAAATGTTTTCCATTTTATTGTCATACAAAGTAGGTGTCATCTTCAGCAATAACACTGCTTGTGAGACACATTCAAAGTTTTGCAACATAAAACCCAGTTTTACTTCAGAAGTAATAGAAAGCACTAAAACAGAATCTGACAAAGATCCTCTTCTGCTGCCAAACAAGGTAAATGACCTTGTATTCAGTTTTAAAAAGCTCTCCTCCTTTAAAACTGGAACATTTCTCACATCATCAATAGAATTATTCAACTTTCTTCATGGAAAATAAGTTTTTAAGACGGGATGTAAGATTTAATGACTTGTTGAAAAGGACTTTTTTTTCTTTCTCCCTGTTATGCACTCTCATCATACTGGTAATCCTGGGCTGCTAATATTTCAATCTGTTTCCTCTGCAAAGCTATCCGGTTTCCCTCCTAGCTCATTAGCAGCACTTCAAATCCTCCCAGTACCTTTTTGGCTTTTTATTTGATCATCTGGGACAGCAACCATTTCTCCCTTGCCTCTCTCTCTCCCCCGATCTCCTTCTCTTCCTCCATCTCACCTCCTTGCTCTTTTTCTCCTGTTACTTCTCCCTTTGAGAATGGTGCATGGAGGAGACTGGTGTTGCCCTTTTACCTACCATATGCTTCATGAAAAGTAGTGGAAACAGCAGGGTGAGTGGGTGTTTAACTGAGATAGAAAACAAAGAGGGTTGTAGTGGTTAAACACTACCTGACAGAGCTCTCAGGCTTCTTACTTCCTACATTTCAGCCAAATACTGGCTGCATTAACACAAGCTAGAAATGCTAAATACTGAATAGGGTTTTGATGTCTTTGGGAAGTCATTTTACCCTCAAGCGGGATGAAAGCAAACAGAAAGGAAGCATGACTGGAATGAGGTATGAATGCCACCTCCCTTAGGGCAGCCAGATTAGAAACGGCGACAGTGAGCACAGGAGGAAGAATTGCAAGGCATGGCAAAAGAGTGAGCTTAAGAGGGAAGGAGAGGGGGCAGGGGAATGGTTTATTGACACACAGATTAAATGGATCTCTTTGTAAAACCGCTGGCTCTTTCCCTGGTTGATCACACACCCAAATTATCATTAGAGGAATAAATATGAGCGCTGGTATCACATGGGTAAATCAATAAGCTTGTTACACTCTTGCTTTGGTTCATGGTTGAATTCAAAACTAGAGGAGGGTGTAAAAGTATGTTATCGTGGTACAGCTTCAGTGCCATACTAGAAATGTCAGACTGTGTGTGTATGTTTATGTGTGTGTTGTGTGTGCGTGCTTGTGTGAGTAAAGATAAGGGGTAATGGTAATCACTGCAGCAGTTTGTGCTCTTTTGTGGCCCTCAGTTTAAAAAATTAAGGATGCATCTAACAATTACTTGAAGGGACAATCCAATTATCAGTATGAGGGGTAGTTAAATATGTGCTTGAAGGTGTGTTTTTTTAACTTAAGGGATTAAAAAGATGCTAAACTTAATTATTCAGGAATCGCTAATTGTTATTGCTTGGGTTTAGGTTCCAAAAGGACTAAGAAACAGGGCTTTATATATGGTCCTGCTTCACCAATTCCCATTTGGAAATTTTGGGGAAGTGAGAAAACACAGAGGATGAGGTGGTTTTTTCTTATATTAAAACTGAAGCATTAGAAGTTAAGCACATTTGGGTATTAAAGTGTGTTTTGCAGGTCAGCTGTACTGCCTTAGACCACAGATGTAACTAACAATAATTCTACATTTTAGTGGTATCCCATATCAGGTTTGCACAGAGAGCAGTAAAATTGGATCTCACAGGATTTACATATTTCATTTTGCTCTCCTAAAATAATGACAAACAGGATCTTCATAGCATAGTAAAGTACCAAACATCTTACAATACCATGTAGAATTGGCAGAACATTATTCTTTTTATCTTTAAAGCAACACTAATCAATTTGTTATTATTAACAATGGAAAATGACTTTGTATAATGTGGAAGGGTTCTCTTTTACATGAAGCTATATAACACACCCTAAAGCAAATTTAAAAATCCAGCCCCAGAATCTAAATGTGCTCAACAGGATGTGAAAAACTATTCAGAAGCCATTAAAGAACACATTTCAAAGCTTAAGGCTATCATGGGTTAAATGGGTTAAATGACAGACGGAGGCCAGCTGACTGGCAGGCTTTAGGAGTCCAAGGCTTACAAAAGGAGAACAGACAGTGAGGGCAGAACTGTTTTTTGACAGCGGAGGTTAGAGCTAAAGGTTAGACATTTCACAGAAGTGGGTGTAGATAGAACTTACTCACAACCTAATGGAGAGAAGTCTTGGTTGGCACATACTTTTTCACACCTTTCAAACATTTCTTTATTTCATTTCATCATTCATTGCTTCTTTCATTTACATTTAGATCTCAGTCAGCCTTGCACATCTGGACACTGCAATTTTACCCCATTCTTCTTTGCAAGCAATTAAAGGGGAAAACTTCCAAGGGGGGTTAATGTGTTTTATAGGCACTGTATTAGATTGGTTGGGATTCGTCCCTGTGGTAACCCACACAATGGAAGAGAAGATTCAAACATGTTTTGAAAGGGTTGTATTTGAACCCAAACCATGATATTTTCCTGAACATAACCATTTAGTGTTGGTGCTTAACCTTATCATTAACTTGTTACATGCAGTTATTATTATGAAAGTGTCAACCAAAGTGTGATATTTTCCTAAATTTAACCAAACAGCTTGTGAAAAGTCAAGATAAGCAACGAGTTAAAATATTAATTGTTTTAAGATTTATTTTTGGCCTTTTCATGCCTTTATTAGAGAGGACAGGACAGTGGATAGAGTTAGAAACAGGAGAAAGTGGGGAAGGACATGCAGTAAATGGCTGAGGTCGGACTCGAATCCGGCACAGCCACTACGCCTCTGCACTGTTATGTCACGCGACATAACCACTAGGCTATCGGAGCGCCCGAGTTAAAATATAATCTAAGAAACCCCAAACTTTATCCCCTCCAATCTCCTTATGCAGACTTTGGGGCCCTTTCAAACTAAAAGCCTTTAATACTTTGTCACAAGTGTAAAAATATGTTTGTTTCAGAAAGAAATTGTGTTTCCCTGAAACCTCAGTTATAATGCAGTTAGGATAGGAACACAGTTTTGAGGAGAGAGGCTTGCCAGTACCTACGGTATGTAAAGCACAGTACTAGCAAAGAAGGTAAAGTGTCATCATGTTCTCATCAACCTAGTACCAACGCATCGATTCTTGTGACATTAAATACCAAATATGTTTCATATAACATTTTTGCAAATTGTGATTTACAAATATTTGACTCTAAATATATGAAATAAAAACATATCAAAATGGAAAATGTCATGTTCAGTTAATGGTACAATAGTTTTGTCAGAGTTCAGCTGAACAAGAAAGAAAAATAGGACTATACAAATTTTAGAAAGCTCATTAACATAAACAAACATAAAAATATACAAATATAAACCAGCCAAAAAGTAATGGATGAGCCTTTGACTTAGCATATATAGGCCTAGAACCATAAAATGAACTAAGTGTGGCACACTGGTACAGTATAACTGAGGCCTAATAGGGAATAGTTTTATGAATGCTATACTTTATACATGGTTGTTCAGCGAGCTTGAGAGGCAGATGAGAGACACATTCAATGTAAGATCACACGGAGTTAAAGAATCTAATCAAATGGTGGCTCTTAATGCCGTCAGGACTTTCTAAAGAATATCTTAACTCAAAGTATCGTTTCAGCCTTGCCCAAACTGAATGTTAGAAAACAGACAACACGGACAACAGGTTCAAGTTTCCCCTGCAGTAGCTTAAGCAGCATCCTTTTTGAGCAGTACTTCAAGAGTGTCTTGTCTCATGTGTATACGTTAGCAACCAGTCATCTGCGCCCCCTGTGTCAGTGACTAAATGCCGGGTGGGATGTCAGAGGGCTGCTCTCCACTTTGATGATGACTCACTGTGGCATGGTGCCTTTGATCCTCTCCCTAGCTTTGTGAATAAAGAATACACTTTGATTGACGCTGCACGCATTATGGCCGATTGAGAGTTGGCAGGGGAGAAAAAGACATGTCTGTCATGTTGAAAAGCTTCTTGTCTCTGCTGCTGAGGGCCAAGTTTATAGGAAAGCACTTTTGAGCTGATTTCAACATCTAACCCTATACAATGCCTATTATGGGAGCCTACCCTGCACAGCAGCTATCTATCCTTTTTCATGTGCAGAGTGTTTGATTTCAACAGTGTTTGATCAACACCCACGGCTATTTAAAAGCACAGACAGCCAAATACAGATTGAGTTAGTTACAGTTATGGGCTGAAATGAACCTTCAGTGCTTATCGTGCACACACAATGTGACATGGCAAAGTAGAGTAAGGATCAGCCTTAATCAACCATAATGGGTGATAAAATGAGCTTAGCTACTGCTACAAAACACAGCTCTCTTCTTAGTTTTAGATCCTCCTCAGTATTCCAACACAGTGCAAGCCTATTATGCAGGGATAACAAGAAAACAAGAAAATGGGAATTGAAGAGCAGCCAGTAACATACAAACCCCATGGATTGTGGTTTAACTCATTGAGGTGTGTGCCCCGGAATTTCACAGAATAGGTGGAAAAGACTTAGTCTGCCAGAAATTACAACAAAATACAAAAGGTTTAGAATTTCAATCCACCACCATCAGATACAGTACATGTACAATGTGAATAATGCATAGCAGACAAGGCTAAGCCTCGCGAGGGCAGCTGAGTCTGGTGGTTTTAACATGTTAAGGAAATGTATTGAGTGCCTAAGAGCTGTTGCACACATTCATCAATGCAACTGGGGAAATCAGGTAGACATCTTTGAATGCAGTCAGGTTGGTTATTGGTCCCAGTACAGGACATAACATACATTAACATATTCAGAGATATAAAAGCTTGCCATGTTATAATCCGATTAGGATACATGCGGGCAGTGTGTGGTTACAGAACGTTATCAGGCTGTGAAAGACAGAATATAGATGTGACCTGTGGATTGTACATCCTGTCAGCAACCTTTCAGACAAGAAAAGCGGAAAGTCTCTAAAAGCTTTCTTACAAGCACATTTGTGTAGAAGCATTTGTTCAGCTAAGTTGTACCCTGTGTACTGGGGAAATTCAAAGCAATCTGCCACCTCTCCCAAAACTAGCCAAGCGCTCACTGTAACACAAAGGATGGCGCACAACACCTGCTGAGATGATGGAGATGGCTGGCAGCCAAGACAACATAAGGGTCTCATTCTGGCACTAATGAAGACAACCTGACATAAATATTGGACAAAACGGTCCACTCTGGAGACCTGCGCTTTCCCACTGCAGTGTTGCTGATATTGACGTAAATACTTGATCAACCTTTGGGTGTTAAGGCAGGAGAAGGGAGACCGGAAGAAAACAGAATTAGGGATGTTATACCATACATTCATGCATAACAATACAGCTTCCCAAAAGCATAAACATTGTAGTCTTCACTGAAGCCTACAGGTAACAGAACATACACAAGTGCAGGATGAAATGATTTTGCCACTGTAAACAAATGCTAGCTCGCATCCTTCACAAGGCGTGTGAACTGTCAGAACGCCTCAGTGTTAAAAGAAAAGCTTTCTGGAGCTTAAAAGACTGTACTATCCTTAAGCTCTGAACCTGCATCAAAAAAGACAAACATCAATCAAGCGAGAAAACAGGTAATTTGGTTAAGTCAGTGCTTAAAAGGAAACTGTTTCCACGCTCATATTCACAAACAGCCCCTTGAAACAGCACTATTTAAATAGCGCATAAGGTTTTGATAAGATTTTTTTTTTTTTTAACATAATAGAGATTAAAAGAATCCTGTGCCAACTGGTCCTTCCAGTTTGTTCTTTGGCTCAAACTGAACACCACTGTTTTTTAGAGCAATTCAAAAAACAAACCCAAAAAAGTAGCCATTTGCTGCCCAAAACCTTCATTCTAGTTGTGATCCATGTGGAAGCCTGAGGCCAGTCAGGGAGGCTAACTGTTAAAATAAGTGCCTGACAAGGAAGCTCTGGCTGTTTAGAGAGATAATGGCCTGGACCACAGACACAATAATAGCCTCCCTCTGCGAAGAAATGTTGTCCTGTCAGTTTATAGCCCTCCATGTTCCCTATTTATAGCACACCATAATTAATATGCAGTAATTGAAGCCTGCAAGGAGAGTTGAAACATAGAGTGCTATACACACGGGGAAAAAAGTCAAGCAAAGGTGTGAAATGATAGCCGCCACAGCTGTCAACATTCATGTCAGTGGACACTCCTTTACATCTTTTTTTTTTGTAATTCTGCATTAACATCTGGCGTAATCTTCAGCCTTGAGTTGTATAATACAAAGGCTGAACACAATGTGCAAAACAGTGTCGTGCGCTTCTGTCACAAAGAGACAAAGACAGTCTTAACAGTGTAAGACAGAAAGGATAAGTAATCATTCAATATTGTTCAGCCTTGTGTTGCACAGGGTGCTTGGGTCGCACCAGATCACACCAGTGACATCTTGGGATCCGTGTTTCACAGCTGAAGTCATAATTCCTCAGGGGTTCAAACCATCCAATTTAGCTCTCTCATATTATCACGCCGGCTGTAATCCGTTCATTAAGGAAACAATCTTTTTTGATAATTAATGATATTTAAATGATGATGTGATGTACTGCACTGTATATGTGGGAGCAGTCTTCCTTATAGCACATTAATGATCCACAGCATTCTGCTAATCAGTCAATTAATCACCATCTTATGAATTTAATCTCTTACTTAGGCCCTGTTCTACATAATAGGTTTTAAGCATTCAAATCCATGTTTGGATTACAAATGAAGCTCATTCTGGTGCCGTGCTCATAAACTGGGCTTCCACTGACAGCCCTTGATTTGAGATGTTATTGGGTAGCATGTTGTTTTTCTTCCTCAGCACCAGCTAATAAACGACAGTGCACAATGCATCCATTGAAACTGTTGCAAGGACCTATTAAAACAGATTTCTTCATTTTTTCCTTTATGGGTGGAGTTCATCATATTAAAGGGGCTTTAGTCATTTAACTGCAGGTCTGGAAACAAACTCATGTTTATTCATCACATGCTTAAGTATCTCACATCAAGAGCTTAGTTAGGTAAATGGGACCAAAATAGAAGTCTCTCAGTAAACATAGTGGTGGATGATTTTGTGATGGATTCTGGATTCACATCTTACAGTGAAACCCATCAGTTTCACTAAAAGTTTTAAAATTGTTTTACTGAAATATCCCAAAAATGGCGAGGGTGAAATCTAAGCTTTGACCTTCAGTTTCTTAGAGTTTTTGATGACATATTTGAGGTTGAAACCCAACGACTGTTTATTATTGGATTAATAATTGCATTATTACAAAACAGAAAGTAGGATTGTTCACAATGTTACGATTCAAATGTGTTCCCATGAATGGTTCATAACTAAGCTGTGACGCATGTATAGAGGATGTATAACTATTCAAAAAGTCATTGGTAGCTTAATGTAATGTAATATTGATGGTGTTAGCCATACGAGCAGCACAGCTCTAGGAATGGCAATGTGGTCAGTCAGTCCACTACTTTGGTCTAAACTGTAAGAGTAGATGGCTTGCCATAACATCTTGTACAGAACATGAGCCCCGATGACTTTGGTGCTTCCTTAACTCTGCTTCTACCACCATCAGGATGACATCTGTGATTTGTTGCATTACAATATCCTACACTAAGATGATAAACATGGTAAATGTTTCTGCTTAGCATCACCATGCTGTCATTATCAACAGTTTTAACATGCTGGTGTTAGCTGTTAGCCCCATGACACTGTCCTTGGCACAGCAGTCCTATGAGCAGTTAGCACCACTGGAGACTGTTGTCCATAGACTGTTGTTTTTATCATGTTGAGATATGTTGAAAGGGATGTTGAAATGTTTTGCCATGCACATGGAATATTACATATTGCATTATATTCCTCTCTGAGTCCACATATGAACTTGGAATGGAACATGTTGAGATGTCCACAATACAGGAGTTTTCAATGTTGCTTGCTATAGGCAAACTTTTTTTGGTGGACCACTGCCAGCGCTTTCCGATGTCATATCTTAATTTGAAACATACTTCAGCTGACGGCAATACTAATGTGATTTGTGTTCTGCCTGAAGGATTCAGAGACAGGAGGAGAAGGCAGATATATTTTGGTTTCTACTGAAAGTGAAGCTCACTAAAGTGGAACTCAGGGAGATGTTTTGGCTCAATTAACACATTACAGTTTCTTTTACCCAGCCTTGTTCTCTCTCCATGCTAATATTTAGACATGCTTAGTTATTTATGGATGAGGCCAGCATACAAAGTGGGCTCCAGCTGGTGAGTTAAGCGTTTGGTATCTGTACTATTTTTAAATTTTTTATTTATTTTTTTAACAGATGCCTCTACAGCCTTTTGGAACCTGTCACACGCTTCCACATACACATCAGCTCAAATACTAAACAGGTCAAAACAAAACACCTTGAAAAATCATTTTAACTGTAACTGGAGATTGTAGATGGACAAGCTTATCATTATCAATATCAGTTTGATACACTGAATACAGACAATTAATGAGACACATAATAGATTAAACGTGGTTTTGTTTTCTGTGCTGGAGTTGCACCACAACAGAAGTTACAACAACAGTTTCTTTTAATCCCTGCAATCATGATTTTCTTATTTCAGTTTGGAAACTGCACCACCCTGACTCAGAAAATATGCAGGAAATGAACTCTTTGCCATCGTTTATCCCATTTACCCTCACCCAAAAGGAAATGTAGTGCCAAGTAATGCAGAAAAAAGAAAACGATGTGCAGAGCAGTTAGCTGCTATATGAGACTTTAAAATTGGTTTCTACAAGTTTTTGTAATAAATCCTCTATTAATTCAACTCCTCAAATAAAACTACAGGGTAATGTGGCCTCTGATATGCTGAATATATTTATTATAACCATGGGTTACCATGGGAGCATATTAAGCCATGCATCGAGATGTCATGAGACACATCACACACAATAGAGAGGTCTTACACAATATATTCTGTCCCATCAATAGTGAAACAGGCTATATTTGAGCCAAGCTGACACATTACTTGGCTCCTCATATGTGGAGGGCCGTTGGCAATGAAACTGTGTTATATGGCCCAGTAGTGCTGACAGGTTTCTTTCCCCCTCTTCTTCCCCCTCCTCCTTCCCTCTCTTCTCTTCTTTATTTCTCCCTCATCTAGGCTGTGGAGAGGCTGGCACGTGGCAAGAGGAGGGGAAAGGATGGATCCTCAGTCCAGTGTAAGAGCCTCCCCCCAGGGAAGCCGGCCTCAGACGCAAGGCCTCATGGGCCGTTGACCTGCTGTCTCTGTGATTTATGGCGGCTGGGGGCCTCTGGCCACTGCAGACTACTCTCCTCCATTTCCCTAAACACACTCTGCAGCACTGCAAGGAGCCACACACACTGCACCACCGTCTACAGGAGTATCCAAAGAGGGATTCCTCATACATGCTAAACTTCAGCACACCTGTGCATATATCTACTGCTTACTGCACTGTCTCATACAGAAAGAAACACCTTTGTAAACATTCCTACACTACAGCACAGTGTTGTGCCATCACATCACATGTCCTTTGGACTAACCCTGCTATCAGAGTGTTCTTCTTTTAACTGTGTGTTGATTACGATCAGTCATGGTGTGTCAACTGTAGTCTTCTGTGTAACTGCTGCTTAGGGGCAGAGTTGGATCAATGGAAGTGTACTGTTGGTGATGTTCCTGTTTTCACATGGTCTGAGAGCAATCAGCTGCCAGCATCTCTTTGTTGACCTCACACAGGGCTCGGCATCAACTTTGCAGTAATAACAGACTATTAGTACAGTGACTTGTAGTATTAATTTGATATTAAACACACTGTAGCTGGACAGTTGCACCTGTGCACACTAAATCTGTCATACCACCCTAATCACCCTTTTTCTCCACCTTTAAAGGTTTGGAGTGTTCACAGTACATTTTACATTCTGGACTATTTTATTTTTCCATTTGAAAGCTGTGGCCTGAAAGTGAGAGCCAACAGGTGCCCTCGCCATGGTGTTGCCGCCTCCAGACAAACGCCACGTGTGCCTGACCACCATTGTCATCATGACCAGCATGGCCTTCATGGACGCCTACCTGGTGGAGCAGAACCAGGGTCCCAGGAAGATTGGTGTGTGTATTATAGTGCTAGTAGGGGATGTATGCTTCCTCATAGTGCTACGGTACGTAGCAGTGTGGGTTGGTGCCGAGGTGCGCACCGCCCGACGAGGATACGCCATGATTCTTTGGTTTCTGTACATCTTTGTCCTGGAGATCAAACTCTACTTTGTCTTCCAGAATTGCAAGGCCGACAAGAAGAGTCTGGAGACAGTGGCACGGAAGGCTTTGACGTTACTATTATCTGTTTGTGTGCCCGGTTTATACTTGGTTCTAGTGGCTCTGGATAGTATGGAATATGTGAGAACTTTCCGGAAGAAGGAGGACATGAGGAGTCGTCTGTTCTGGGTGGCTCTGGATTTATTGGACCTGCTGGATATCCAGGCCAACCTGTGGGAGCCCCAGGTGACAGGCCTGCCTATCTGGGCTGAGGGCCTGATGTTCTTCTACTGCTACATCCTGCTGCTGATCTTGCCCTGCGTGTCACTCAGTGAAATAAGCATGCAGGGGGAGCACATGTCACCTCAGAAGATGATGCTGTACCCAGTCCTAAGCTTGGTCACCATAAACGTGGTCACCATCCTAATACGTGGAGTAAACATGGTGTTGTTCCAGGACAGCCGTGTTTCCACCATCTTTGTTGGCAAGAACGTGGTGGCCATCGCCACCAAGGCTTCCACCTTCTTGGAGTACCGCAGACAGGTAAAGGAGTTTCCCCACCCGCAGAACGCAATGGCACTAGAGTTGCAGCAGAACTCTGTCAGCCACACACAGCCGCTGCCCAATGCCACCAGTTTGCCACATGAACCTTCACCAGCGCAGGATGTCATCGACACATGACCACCAGCGCTGGACTCAGCTTTATTAGAAACTGATTGAAAATTCTAGGGTTGGAGGATAGAGAAATCAGCTGCATGACAGGATGATATTCTGCTCTTGTCAAGCTCACATGAACTGCTGTAAACCCATAAAAGAGATTTTTAGCATCACCTGCCTGTCAGAATATACTGTAAACCTACACTTGACTCTGAGTGCAGCGTGCAGACTTTAAAGTCAGAACAAAGGTTTTTATCGTGCTATTGTGTTTTTATTTGTTTCAAATGTTTTAAAAGTTGAAACTTTATTAAGAGACAATCTCCACACTGCACAGCTCGGTAACATTATGTTGTGTAAAATGGACAACGGGTTTCCCCTCACTTGTATTCTTTAAAGGTCACTTATTTTGACGGTGCATCTGTGGCATTTTCTCTGAATTCCAGCACCAAAGGACATACCAGTCAGCGTGAAGTACTGGTGGAAAGTAGGAGCTGAGACTAACAAGGGTCAGTCATGAGGGGCTATCTGTAGGTTGGAGGCTTCTGGGTTTGGTTCTGCTGAGAAAGGACCTCTGTTGAAGCTGCTGCCTCTGTCAGTGTAATGCTTTATGGCCAGGTCTGATTAAAGCCCCGGCACACACCACTATACCATGCACTGTGTGTGTGTGTGTGTGTGTGTGTGTGTGTGTGTGTGTGTGTGTGTGTGCGTGCGTGCGTGCGTGCGTGCGTGCGTGTGTGTGTGCGTGTGTGTGTGTGTGTGTGTGTGCGTGAGTGCGTGTGTGTGTGTGTGTGTGTGTGTGTGTGTGTGTGTGTGTGTGTGTGTGTGTGTGCGTGCGTGCGTGCGTGCGTGCGTGCGTGCGTGCGTGCGTGTGTGTGTGTGTGTGTCTTGAGTTCCCCTTCATTACCCCAGAAGCTGCTGTAGGGAGGAATCATCTTATCCTTTCCCTGCATGGAGGAAAACATTCAAAGGAAGATGCCTCCTAGGGAAATGTTTGAAATCCACTCAAACATACTCCAATACATTAGACAATAAACATGTGGCTACCATAGCTGTTCCCTCACCTAAGTACACAAGGACACAAGCCCCTCTGAGGCATGGGGTGCTATTGCCCCCTCTTGGCTAAATGGGGAAGTTGCAGCACTTCCTGCAAAGGTGAGCAATTTGCAGAAGAACTTACAGCTTCTCGTATACATGAGACACTTTGTTACTCTGATTACTGTTTATTAGTTTTCTCGCTTCAGCTAATCTGAAAGCTTCATCAACAGCGGGACATGTTGAAGAAGGCACAGCCCAATCACAAAATACACACTCCATTAAATGAATAACCAACGGAGCATCTTGGCTCAGTAATGAGGGACATAGGTATATGCAGGGGGCACTGTGTGTGTGTGTGTGTGTGTGTGTGTGTGTGTGTGTGTGTGTGTGTGTGTGTGTGTGTGTGTGTGTGTGTGT